>VXBZ01012114.1:355317-390090 GCA_013399135.1 Heliornis fulica | reverse complement strand
TTTTTTTTTTTTTTTTTGCGGACTGTCTTTTTACATCAGTGACTTGCAGATGTCAGCAATGTCTAAATACAGCACCCAGGGCCAGAATGACACAGTGAGAGAGCAGGAACTGGTAGAACCCCATGAGAGAGGCTGTGCAGTCACCCTTGATTACAAATCCAGCTGTATCCATCCGTTAGTAACAACACGACACCAGATGTCCCACACATGAGCACAGCAAATACAAGCAAGCTTACAGATCTCACTAGAATTAGACTCCCAAACAGCATGTTACAGGAAGACTGTTACTCATTACAGCTGGGAGTGAAAGCAGGTAACAGCCTTCAAACTCTCAGCTCTGTGACTGGCCTTTTTTCTGCTGGTCTCCAAGAGTCATTTCAAAATCTATGACCTGCAGATGCTGAAATTAAGAACTGCACTCTTCACTGAGGGGTGTCTGTGCAGGACCATGCACTGGTTCACCTGGCAGAGCTGCAGGTCAGTGTTTGAAGTTGTAATCTGTCATTTTCCTTGCCCCAGCATTGTGGTTAGCAGGCACACACACACTGGTATCCTTTCTCCACTTTTAAAAAAACTTTTTATTTCCCACAGTTGACAGGATCATGGCTAATGCCTTTGTCTTTAGCATCAGGGAATAGCTGGAGCTGACTTCACTATTGACACAAACACACAACAAATCAACGCTGAGTCTAGGGTTAAAAAGTGGCATAAATGTAAGTGCATCCACTTATTCCACAGTCATATCTGGCACAGAGTTAATGAGAGCACTGGACACTGGACATATGGAAATAGCAATGAAATGCAGTACATATGCAGCTTAAACATGATTTATGGGCATTATACCACCACATGGCAAGTCCTTTGCTAGGGCTTGCATTTCAATATTAGATGTGTGCACATAAACATACTGAACTACCATTAAACCAATGCAAAGGGGATTCAGAGGACGTGTCATATGGGTTCTGAAAGTCAAAAGCCTCAGACAGAACAGACATATGTACTGCTTTTTATGAATTCAGCTATTTCCAGTGCAGCAGGCGAAGAAAAAAATTATCCTATTTGAGAGATGTTATCTTATTTTTAGTCATCAAAGATTCTTCTTTATTGTAAAACCAGTTCTTCTACTTCTTTTTCTTAAACAGAACTGCATTAAGAAAAGATGAATATGCTGCTAAGTGGAGTCAAGGATCTTCTGAGTAACAGCTGATTTTACTATGCACCTGAGCAACTTGTGCTTAAATGCCCTCATCCCTCATTCCAGCAGTGGCTATTTAGTGTTCTAAACATGCTGCGTAGCAAATAGGACAGATGAGTTTGAACCACAACTCCCTAAAAGAAAGAGGCAGTATGCCAAAAAATAGGAAAACCCCCCATATTGTCTGGGTGCATAAAACTTTCCTCAGAGATCTGTTTTCTTTGTGAGTCATCTGCAGTGACTCCTGCTGAACAGATAATAAACGTGCAATAATATGCAGAGATTCAAAATGGCTCATATGTGTGTATATGATGTTGTCTCTTTAAATGCCATCTGCCAAGGTGTTGCTGAAAGGTGGTTATCTGGGCAGGATGCTCTGGGAACTGGGAAATCTTCATTGCTGCAGAAAGCTGAAAGCAGGAACAAACCCCATGTCCTAAGAAAAGCTTTTCCCTGACTATGTGAAAGATAGTCCCTTGTCCAGACATGCTCTTCGCCCAGCTGCAGATTCCCTGTTGCTCCTGTCTGTAGGAGCTGGCAGAAAAACTGCAAAGATACAGGAGGATGAAGCCAATACAAGCCTGGGCTGCTAGTAGGAAAGGAAGAGTTTCAAAGGAAGGAAAATGCCCTAGAATATCAATTAACTGTGTAATTAGAATGGCAAGGAAATGAATGTCTGTATCCTCACACAGCTGACTTGTGGAAACAATTTCTTCTTTTTCTCAGTTTTTGTATGGGAAAAGAATAAATTCATCCTGATCTCACTTGCATGGTAATGCAAGTGAGATCAGGATGAAACTCTCTTAAGAGAGTTAAGATTAGGAAGTGATTGGACAAGTAAGTAACATTCAGAAAAAGGATGTCAGTACTTCAGTGATAAAATTTGCATAACGCCTCCAAATAAGCCAAAGTTGTAACACAGTTACCAGTGAACCAGGACATTAACCTGGAAATCTGCAGCAAACAATCAGATTTCATGGAAGAGCAGCTCTAAGTGTCAAGAATTATTAGCCAGTTTTGGACAGAGTAAAAAATACAAGGTACCATCTGATTTCCTGCAGTGGAAGAGGTACAGAGTATAGCTGCAGCTTAAAGAGCCAGCAGAGCCACAGAGGACACATTTTAAAATCTATTTGCAAACACTGATGCCATAAAATCTATTCCTCTGTGAAGATGGGAAGGATTTCCTCAGATATTATGTACTCCTTTTCCTTCTGCACTGCAAAGGTCATTGGCATGGCAACAAAATCTTCATTTCTCCAGAGTCCATCTGCTGCTGGTATACACGCCTCATCTGAACTCACATCGTTCTTTTTTGATGACATCCCACTTGGCTGTTAACAGTCTGTCGTCACAAACAGAGAATCGGAATTTCAGGTGACGAATTACCAGCAGCAGCAGCAGATGGACTTCTGAGCAATGAACAAACTATTCTCTGAAATCAGAAGTAAAGGAATACAGGGGAGAAATCTGGACAGAAAATTATTTTTAAAAAAAATCATACTTTTCACATATTTCTCTAAAACATCAATAGTTGACGGAAATATTTTTTTTCTGTAATCTGAATTTTGTAATACTGAAGTATCCTCTACAGTAGCTCTCACATTTATATTTTTGATTTGAACAACCTCTTGTTGTTCAAATACTGATTACAATTCAGGAGTTTTACACTATTTCTATTAAGAATATTGCTAAATACTATCATGCCATCAACTGCATAAATATCTTCAATATTTTTCAAACAAAAAGTATTAATCATCTGATTTAATCAGTAACTCAGCATGAATTCATGGTATATTGGAGGCTGTAGGCAAATAATAATTAATTTATTTGTGGGGCAATAGAATATGTATCATTTCAGAATGAAAAATGACCCATAATCTGTTCCCTATAACGTGCAGCCACAATAATTACACCAGCCTTGAACACAATCTACATGCAGTGTTGGATCTCAGTAATAGGTGACAAAGTGTCAGCTGGAGTCAGGAGTCCTCTGAGGGAGGAAAGGGATCAAGCAGACTTCAGGAGAGTCTCAGGTCTGTTGAAGTCACGCTGTCAGAAATACTATCTGTCTGTGCTCACCCTGTGCCCTCTGCTTGCCTGGAGCCATCATCTCATGCAAGTGTCACACTACATTGTAGAGTTTAGAGAGAGCCATGATACTGTCCTGCAGGACGTTTAGAATGAGGTGTTGTGTTGAGACACTGTAGTACAGTGTTGGATCTCCACCTTGCTATGGACTTGGCAAGACTACAGCATCAGACTATGTAGTGAAAAGTAATGACAGACTGCCCATCTCAAACAGCTTGAGGATAGAAACAGGCAAGGAGTATTACACTGGTACTGAATAGTCTGTTTGTTGAGTACTGCATTATTAAAGTGTAACCTGTGGAGATGAGAGTATTTTAACCCAAATGGAGGCTGGAAAAAGTTTAATGCCAGAATTAGATGCCTACCTTGGTTCAAGAAACCTCTGTTTTGTTGTTTGGGTTTTTTTTTCAATCTAGTCTCCTCTAGTCATAGTCCTGTGTTTTAAAATATTTTTTTAAACAGAGTAAGGATTTGAAATAATCTGTCCTAAACCATGGAGTGACAGAGTGCAGGCTGCCAGGAAGGGGCACTAGACCTTTGTGCATTTCCTGAAGATACATAAGGTCATGAGCTGCAGTTATCACCTACTGACCAACCTGTTCACCATTTTAAGGACCAGGGCAGCACTAAAAGGGGGTAACCAACAACTCTTAACATCCTAACATCCTGCTCACCTTCAGCAACTCTTTCTCCACCTCATCGCTGACCAGGTCTGGGGGCTGCCTCCTCTCCCGACACTGCAGGTTATCAGTGGCAATGGCATAGGGCACTTCAGTGGCATCAAGTGCCCTTTCCAGCCGCAGCTTCTGAGCTGACAGCAGGCTGGTCTCGGCATCAAGGTCCTCAATCACCTTCTGGAGCTCTGTCTTCCAGAAGTGTATGTCTTGCAGGCGCTGGCCCAGGGCAGCCGTGGAGTCCTGCTGGGCACGTTGGGCTGCGGCAGCGGCCTGCTTAGTCAGCTCTTTGGCCTCAGCCCGGCTGCGCTCGGCCCTCTCGCAGCCAGCGAAGGCCTCGCGGTACACATCAAAGTTCCTCTGGCGCCACTCGGGGGGCAGATACTTGGCAGTGTGGAAGCCGGCACTGGCCAGGCCGCTGGAGGTGTCGGGCACCGCGTTCAGCCCCACCTCGCACACTTCCATGGGCAGATTGGAGGCGGGCACCGCCCGCGGCGCCGGCTCCTTGGCCAGCAGCCCCCTGGCCTGAGCCATGGCGCCGGGACCTCCCGCAGGGCAAGCCCGGGCTCCCCGCTAGGCCGCGCCGCGTCCTCCCGTCGCCAAGACAACGGCAGTAGCCAATGAGGAGGCGGGTCCCCCCACCGCGAAGGGAAACCCGAGGCGGTGGCGAGCGAACAGCCCGCCCCTCTTTAGCGCGCAACGACAGTCACCAATCAGAGCGCGGGGCTGCCCCGAGGGAGCGTTGGATAGGAGAACGCGGCTGCCAGTACCGCCTCCAAGCTGCTTGTTGTTGGCAGCCAATAGGGAAGGAGCGCGGGGGGTTGTGGGGTGTTATGGCCGCCCTGGCCGCCCTGGCCGGGTGGGTTTTCCGGCACAGGCCGCGATAAGTGCTGTAGTGAGAATGAGAGTTTGTAGAAGTGTCGTGGTGCTGCGGGTCCCCATTGTGCTGGGGGGCTTCTCTTTCCCGGGGCCACCTCAAGGCTCCATCCCGCTTGTGTCGGGAATGCGGGAGGACACTTATCCCTCCCTGGAATGACCTGAAAGGAGGATGTAGAGAGGTGGGCGATGGCCTCTTCTGCCCAGGGACAGGTGATGGGACAAGGGGAAAGGCCTTAAGCTGCACCAGGGCAGGTTCAGATGAGATGTCAGGGAGAAGTGCTTCCCCCAAAGAGCTGTCGGGGTGTGGAACAGGCTGCCCAGGGAGGGGGTGGAGTCCCCATCCCTGGGTGTATTGAACAGGCGGGGAGATGAGGTGCTCAGGGATATGGTTTAGGACAGGACAGGGATGATTGGACTCCATGATCTTAAAGGTCTTTTCCAACCCAGTGATTTCTTGATTCTGTGACCCCAACTGGACTTCAGCCTGAGCCTGTCCAGGCAGGGCCCTGTGCAGGGCCTGTGCTTTGCTTGTTCAGAGTCCTCTGGTTGAACACAGTTTTGCACCGCGCTGTGTGTTTGCACTCAAATGTTTGTTCTCTGGAAGACAGTCTGTGTGGCTCTGGCCTCCTTGCGAGTCAGGGGCATGTGGAACCCAACTGCTGTGGGTTTCAGCACCCCCTGTTCAATTTTCACCTGGGGAGGCACAGCTGTCTTATGTGTGATGACATTAAATCTTTTGGGGTTGTCATCACTGATACAGAGAAAATTAAAATTTATGCTGTGTCCCATATTTTAGTGCTCAGTTAGACTTGCAAAGTAGAAGACAGCTTGGTCTGTAAAAACAAGGATAGCTTGGTGGGGAAAAGGGGTGTTGAGATAAAGAAGGTGATGTATAACCTTGGAATTATTTTCATAGACGCAGCTGCATTTGAAAAATAAGAGAACATCCCTAAAATGTGAAGGCAGAATGACCTTGAAGATAAAGAAGGAATGAGCTGATGCACCTGGGAAGAAAAACAGTGTTAGCTTCTCATGGTTACATAAAGCAGTCAGGGTCAAAGTTTAAAGCCGAGGAAGACTGCAAGCCTCCACCAGCAAACATCCAGAGACTAAAACGCGCATACAATAGTAGCCAGAGATCTATAATAATGTCTTCTCGGAAAGGTGTTGAATATGTAACCAACTTACAGGGAATATCATGAATATGTATATAGTTTAACAATATAAGCTTGCTCCTTCTAACCCTCAGTGTGTATATTGGGTGGAGGGATCCCCTGTACACCCAGCTCTGGAAATAAAGACTACCTGCTTAATAACTGCGGTTATTGAGCTTTCGCCGCGTCAGTTTGGCACCCCCGATGGGACCCTCTCTATTCGGCTGAGTAAAAGGACTTTGTGCAACAAGGAAAGGAAATGAAAGGAGAAGCGGCGAGGCAGAGGCGTCTCTTCAGAGCCCTGGGAGGAAGGAGGGAAGATGCTGGGTAGCACCGTGACAATAGAGGGCACTCTCGTCCTTGCACTGCCACAGATCCTCTACCTTCAATGTCATTTTGATTTAGAACATAAAAAGGAAGAAAAAGCCATGTGTACTGCAGCCCGCCCAGTGTCATCCAGGCTAATCGTCTCCTTGGGTGTTGAGGAGAGCGATGCCTGAACTGCACCGAGGTGTGCACAGCAGATAACACACGCACTGCTGGCACGGCGTAATGAGTCCCCGGCTGCCAAGAGGTGCCGTTTACACCACACAAACTTCTGCAGAAGACACTTTGCTTTATGAGAGTTTGCTCTAAATCCACGGAAAGGTAAAAGTAATATTTTTCCTATGGCATCTTGTACTTTTTAGAAACATCAAGTGGTTGTGCCTGATAGCCTGTGCTCAAAAGATGCATCCATTGTGCATTAGCTGCAAGCTGCTGCCCACCAGCTGTGTGCCACAGCTGGCAAGACATGCCCAGCAAAGGCTCCCTTCCACAGAGGGAGTGTTGGTAAAGGAGATTCAGCCCCAATGGAGTTAAGAAACCCTTAACCTTCCCTTTTGCAAAAACTATAATATAATTTGCCCTCTAATTAAACAGCAACAGTGGGTGATCTGTTTGCACTGATGAAGTCACTGGAATGACACCCTTTGACTTTCCTTTGCACTTCATTTCTGTTTCTTTCCTTTTTCATGCATCTTTCCTCTAACTGTAACTGTCCCAGCTATTCCATTCCTTAAGTTACCCCAGCCTGTACCTTCCTTTCTCTTTCCTCTGCTTGTGGCCTACTCTGCATGATGATCTATGCAAATTTTGCATTTTAAAAGTACAATAAGTCTACAGGAAAAGCCCTGCTGAGCTATTCAGAGTGAAAGTCCTTGGTATGGAAAATACATTTTTTGAAAATAAGTGCAGCAACAATTTGCTATTAAGTAGCATTTTCCCCTGAAGTTTTCAAAAGAGCCTTAGTTAGTGGGGTCTTATCACAGGCCATTCAGTGTCACCAGTGAAGGTTTGAAGGAGGGTCAGTTAGGGCCGTGGTGGGATGTGGCTGAAGTTGCAGACTTAGCAGTAGGCTGGACCGAGTCCCAGGCCCTAAATATGACTAGGAAATTGGAATCTTTTCCAACAGGGAAACACTGTACACACAGACACACACACACATATACACACACACAAAAGTAAATTCTTCCTAATCCAGAACAAGGATTACTTCAGTGAGCAGTTTTATGGTTGTTATCCCAGCTGGTCAATGTTTCCAGGGACCAGACAGATTTTGGAGAATACTTTCATACGGTTGTGGGCTGGGTTTTTTTCTCAGTCTACGCCTGTTTTCAAGTGTTCAGAGATGCATCATGTCCTAACAGGCTGCAGATCATGTTGCAAGAAATAAATGCAAAACCTATTGGCACCTGGAAGATTCAGGAGTTCCCTTCATTATCCAGGGCAGACCCAAGGACTCCGTGTTTTAAAGCCATTCAGAAAGCCAAGTGATTTAATATGCCACTGTGAGATATAAATTATTAACAGCTATTCAAGATGTTCCCAGAGCACAAGATGACAAAACATACTGGAAGTAAAGAATAGAAATGTTTTCCAGCTCAAACCTTTTGGCATGCAATAGATTAAGATTTCTTGTGGCTAAAATTCTTTTTTACAGGAAACTGGTTCCCCTTCCCACAGTAGATTATCCTGTTTATGTCAGGTGCTCTGTGAACTTTTTGGCTTGCTGCTGCTGCTTCTTTTTGCCTTCTTTCTTTCTTTTGTTTGATTTTTCATGTTAGCATGAGTGGCCAAGTCAGTGTTGTCACCCGGATCCAGTCTTCATGTTTACACCTAATTCGTTCTTGTCGGACAGACTGCAACCTGCTTGGTGTCTGTCTTGTGCATGGAGAATGGAAAGATTCCCTTTCACACCCCAGCAGCTGGGGCTTTCATGTCTTATCCACAGCACTGAATTACTGGAAACACTTTTTCCAAATCAAAATTAAAAGCTTTAAAATGTGACTCACCTCTATCCAAATATCCCTTCTAGCAGAGGCCCACACATGATGTAGCATTCTGCAGATTTGCTTTTCAGGCTGTGCTGATGCTTTGGGTGATGCCCACTAGGACCTGCTGAAGGAAGGAACCCAGCTTACTTTGTTATCCTAAACTTAACAAAATCTCAGCACTGAGAAGCTATATTCTGGACGCTTTCTTGGAATTAATAAGCATAATTGCTAATTAAATGGTGTCTTATCAGCAAGGAAATCTGAAAGCAGACCAACAAGACCACCTGCCATATATTTTCTTGTAAGAAGGAGTTTTTTTCTCATGTTTAATGTAGACAAACCTCTCTAAGAATGTAAAGTACATCATAAACCTTCTAGGGTTGTCCAGATATAGAGATATACTGCAAACAGGCTACAGGCTGATTACCTGGCATAAATACAATTTACTCTCCTTCGCCTCCCTGCTGTCCCAGTTTCCACAGAATATATCTGGATGTGCTAGCTGACTTGGAGACATGATGCTTCTGCATCAAAAGCAGTGCAGTCACTTCTCATATCTCTGTGGTAAAGTGCCAAAAAGACATTTTGACTCTCTCAACGTAATGGGGTAGGCAAAGAAAGCTGAACCACTTTCCTGGGCAGCTGGACTGGTTGTTAGACTTTGAAGTGTTCACTACTAACAAATAAGCAGCCATACACAAAGGCAAGCAATCAGTCACACAGTCAGGAAATACCATCTAGTATTTAACTGTAATTCAGCATTTTGCAGTGAGAGGAAAAAACCCCAAACCCACGGCTGAAATGGAGTGGTAGTGCATTAAAGTTTATATGGTACATTAGAGGGGCATTGGGCTGAGCTGCACATTCTCAGGACAGACTGCCTTAAAAATGGATCTCCCTTTTTTGTTCAAAATGGATATTCTCAAGATAAATTGTCTGTGAAGCAGGCTAGGATTGGTTTCGTTGCACTTCAGCTCCCAGGCCCCGATCCTGCAGTTTGGACTATTCCCATCACATAAAAATTCACACCAATGACCCTAACTGGTGCACTGTTTAACATCCAAACAGCACTGCATCTGAGGGTTCCGATTTGCTTTTCTCAGACAGAGACTGACAAAATCTGTTAATTTAATGTAGTTTTGTCATATATGCTGCTGTTTGAATGATGTGGTATCTTGAGTCATTTAATATCCTTCAAAGCTGTGGGTGTGTCTCTGAAATGCAAATTCCAACCCAGACTCTGACCAAAGAGAAAAGTTTGCTGGTAAATGGGGGCCAGGTTTGAGCAATTAAAGGTACAACAGGTATCTAGACACCAGGCTCTTAAATCTCACAGCTTTCATCTCCTCTCTTCGCTCACCTCAGTGCCGCCCCTGGTTCTCCATGTCCACACAAGAAACCCTGGGCACAAACTGGGCATTGGCAAGGAAGTATTAGTGAGCCCCAGCAAGGAGTGCTGGGGCAGGGGGAGCACAAGACATCTACCCTGTTTTTTCCCAGGCCAAGTAGCAGCACAACAAAAGGCGTATGAATACCATGGGCTGGGAGCGCTGCTTCAGAAAAGCCCTCTGCTTGAAACAGAGGGACAAATTCTTCTGGTGGCAACCCACTTGTTAGAATTTGGGTCAGTTTTACTCTAAGAGGAACTTCTATTTTCTTTATTTATTATAGCATCATTATACATTTTATCTGCTGCTGTATACCCCAGTGATGAATACCTTAGCAGAGTGATAGAAAACAGTGCATTCTTCTAGGTGATAGATAGGGAGAAAATATGGTGAATTAGTTCAGAGAAGAAAAAATACAGTCAATTATTTTTACAGAAGGCAGTGTCTGGTACTCACAATCCCTGCCTGAAAGCGACAGAACACATGAATAAAAAGATTAAAGAGTTCGGAAGTGAAATTCTTGTTTTAATATCAACATATGGGCAAAATGTTACATTTCAGCTTAAGAAATAAACATACTCTAGCCTCAGGAGCACTGATGTTCAGCAAAAGACTGAGAGCAAAGGTTATCTGAGAACATAGGCATTGTTGTTATATTGTCTCATATCATTAGAAATGTCTCTGCTGTTTTGTATCTAATAACTCCCTCCTAGAATTTGATGGAATCAGATAACATTAATTATTTGTAGCAGTATTAGCATTTCTTTTTAAAAAGCAGTTATTTCACAAGCAAAACAAAGCATAAATTGAGACATTTCGGCATCGATGAAAACACCATTTAAAGCTTCATTTCCCAGCCTTGTATCTCGGAGGCAAACTGTGTTTGATTAGATGCTTCCAGAGGGTGAGATCAGTTTGAGTGACAGCTATCTATGCCAGATCAACGCACTGTTTATTTGCATTTTCCACCAGCTCTGGGAGTTTGCACTTTCTTCTTCCTGAAATCCATCTTGATGGGGCAGCATTAGATAAATCATTTTAATTATAGTGCAGGGACTGGAGGCTTTTCAGAAGGTCAGGGTCTCCATGCCGACAGGTTTGATTAAAACCAGACACGGGTAAAGAGACCAGAGTTATAGGGAGAGCAGTGAGTCTCAGCCAAGAGAGAGAGGGACAGCAAGAAGATTATCTCACCTCTGTGACCCCCATACATGTCCATTTTCCCAACAGTGGTGAGCCAGGACCGGGTGCCAATGAGAAAAGTGAGGACATTTCCACTTACACCACAGCAGGGATGTCAAATTGGCAATGTGCATTGTAGGGACACTTGGATATTGAGGATAATTAGGTAAATCCCTGCCTTCTCCTCTCCCACCCCAGTCAGAGCTGCCATATCTGCTATGGCAGAAGGTAGCTGATTTGCAAGAGTTGGGATCTGCTGCCCTCCCAATACTCCAGGCTGGTCAATGAGAATGTTCAGGGGCAATGTTGGACCGAAGTTGCTCCATGGTATGACGTGTTTTGGCAAGGAGCTTCCCACTGTGTGCTGCCAGACAGAAGGACTGGAAGCAGGAGCTGGCAGGTGCCTGGTCAGGGTCTGGCTTGGCAACGTGATCAGTGGGGCTGCTGAAACAAAACTAATACCATCCTTGGCCAGTACTGCCAGGTCCCTTCCCACTGCTGGCAGCTCCTCGTACAGGCATGGGAGGAGATAGCCCTCGCATTATTTAAAAAGAGAAAACCTATTGTTCATACCTTCACTGAAATAAACTGGTTTAATTCCAGTAGGTAAATGAAATTACACTGACATTTACCAGCAGCAAATCTGATCTCACGCTTACAGCAAGACAAGAAACTCTCTCTTTAAAAACTTTCCCCTTATGCTCATCCTACCATCATCTTGATGCCTATCTTTGAAGTGTGTCTTCCATAACAAACAACTGGCACGTGAGTACGGTTCCCATTGGTAAGAGCGTGGGAGCACAGCACTGAATCATGATTAAGTCTTCTGAGTTTGTTGAGTCTCCTTCACCAAATTACCTTCCCACGTGAAGGATCTGGTGCTCTGTCCCCTAGACCTGCGTGAACAATGAGTCACACACATTTATTTTTGCTTTCCAACAATTTCTATCAGTCAGGGAAAGCACTGGAAATTGTGTCCTGTGATTCTTCTAAATTGAAATCCATGTGCGGTTTGCACCAAGCTCTTCTGCAGAAAGCAAGTCTTGGGCTGTCTTTTTAGTGCTTTTGGGTTTTTTTTCTCCTAATTTATTCTGCTTAAAGAAGCCACGTGGTGATAATCAGACAGTGTGCTGCTGACCTTACGGAGTTCAGCAGCCATCTGTTTAAAACAGAGATGTAAAGAATTTCCAGAGAAGCCTTTTATTATTCTCTTGGTTCGAGAGAATAACAGGAGGAGTCCTCAGCATGGACAGCAGTTTTACAGCACTAACAAATTCCACAGCTAACAGGAAAACAATCAATTTATCACCCAAAGCCGCTGCTTTCTCTGCATGGAGTCCGGAGGTTTGCTGTGGTTTGGAACGATAGGCCATCAGTTTTAGTTAGCTTCATTTTCCCAGCTTTTTCCAACTTTGTAGTTGAAAACAAAGTCCCTTCAGCTTCATTCTCTTTCTGCAGCCAAAATGTACATCTGCAAGCAGAGCAGAAAGCGGGGGTTTTGTTTGAACAAGCTCAGGCCTGTTTAGGATTTTGTCTGGTACAAACCAGGGCCTTGATCCTGCACTGAGACGTCCCGGGAAGATCCTTGTTCTGGCACAGAGCCCCATCAGAACCATCCACCCGCCTCATGGGCTCCATGCAGCCAGGCGATGCCTGAGATTTGTGATGGATGGCTAGAGTTTATCAACATCATGGGATACATTAGCATAAATTGTGTGTAAATATTTGCATAAATTAGAAGAAGACTTTGGTCTTTAGATAAATAATTTCACTCTCGGTCCATTCTCGTTATTTCCTTCAGAGCCCACTCAAAGGAGAGCATGGTCATCGCCCCGACCGCTCTGCGGTCTGATTCTAGCAGGCTCCAATAGTAAAATTGTGCAAGGTAAAACAGGGAGCTGATGCTAAAGCCTAAGTTGTTTTCCTCAGCATGTCTAAACCTGGAATTTATCATTTAGTAGTGAATGAGGAGTGTTCCTCATCCATTGCATCAATATTTAAGAATAAAATCAAGTCCTATTGAGGGTTTTGAGTTTTGCCCTATAAAAGATGGATATTTAAGAAGTAAAGATATATAATGTGCAGATATGTAAAATGTATAGAAGTTTGAGCCTGAAGGTCTTTGCAAATGAAGTAGAAAAATGTTTAATTTCCATTTTAAACTTGAGCTGAGATGTGCTGTTCGCATTGTCTTCAAACCAGGGAATGAAGAATAAAAGTCTTCAAAAGCTGTGACTTAGGTAGGTGGGAATTTCAGCACACAAGGGGCTTGGAAAATATTTTCCATTGCAGAGATGAGCATTTCTCCTGAAAACACTCCTAAAGCAGTGCCTGCTCCCACCAGGCAAACCAATCCATGTCCTGGGCAGATCAGCCTGTGTTCTAGGCTTTCCAACACCTCCAGGTCTGCGTGGGCAGTATGGCTGCATGCTGCTGCGTTAAACCATGGAAAGGTCATCTGAGGGAGATGGTGAAAGCTTCAGTTTGGGGTTACTTTGCGGTTTCTAAGTCCTGAAGATAGAGAGTGCATATGGTGGGATGGGGCTGCCCCTTGGACAGGTGAGTGAGGAGGGAGAGTTCAAGCCAAATTTCAGTACTGGAGGCAGAACCACTTATGCTGCAGGTATCTTCTGTGGGTTTGTGTCTTTGTGATCTGCTGCCAGAGCCTGGACATGTTTCTGCTTTCCATATCTCTGGCAGCAGTAATCAAAAGCACAATATGGTCTGAGAATTTTGCTTCATACCAGGGAATTAGTCAGCAGGAGAGAAAGCTGATAATCTGCGCCGTGCAAGTTCTCACCTCCTGCAGCACCTTGCAGTGAATCACTTGGAAATGTTTTTTGCTGAGCAGCCACACTTCAGCGAGAAATTAATTCCTATCAGAAATATTCAGTGCTTGAGGCCTGTGTGATCAGACAGCTTGGAGCAGGGAGCTGAGCTGGGTGACAGCTAATGAGTGCTCGGGGTCACACGAGAGTGGGATTAATTCCGTGATGGCAAGGACATGGTGGAGACAATGGCACTAATGGATTATTTGGACAAATAATCTCAGTTTCAGGTTATGGTCACTGCTTTTTCCAGAATTCAAGACTCATATTGTTTAACCAAAATATCAACACTGGGCAGTTCAACTCTTCTCAGTCTTTATTTATATTCTTCTTTTCTGAACAAAAGTTGAAGTCCCATAAAATTTCTAAATATGGAGAATGAAGCCCTCTAATGTTCTCAGGAAAACCATGTCCAATGTCCAGGCAGAGAGATGAGTGATGGGGAATTAGAAATTAAAAGCCTGAGTGTGAATATGAAGAGGAATCTGAAAGCAATTTTCTTAAATACACAGAAAAAATTACTGATCTATTACTTCAGTGTACATTTAACTTGCTAGGAGGTATTTAGTATGAAAATTCACAGGGATGCAGCAGGACTTGCAAAGTCACTAAGTGGAAGAGCTTTAATGAAAATGACATTTATGTCAGGTTTTTGACTGATCAGCACTAAAAGCTTTTTTTTTTCCCTCCCTGTCTTTTGAGGGTGGCTGATTATATTTGGGTGGCCAGACTCCAGGTCCCATCAGACCGGTGTCTGGGAGGTGAGAAGGGGGGATTTCAATATGTAGTTAAAATTGATGTGTGTTTTGAGGTTAATGACAACAACTTAAAATTTCTGCAGAGTGTTTCTCTTCAAAGATTCCTCTGGTCTCAGCTATTAAGTTTATCTTCATAAAATGCAAGGAAAATGGAAAAGTAATGTCATTGCCTTAGGAAGGAACCCATTCAAATTTCTAGGTTTGAATAATATAATATATATTACTCTTATTATTCTTAAAAAATCAGCCATTAACAGATCTTCTACAAAACTCTTTGTCGTTGGTAAATATTTATTAGCAGCATCAGGACACTTCATTTTATTTATTTTCTCATGAATCATTTGTTTGTAATACCTTTCTATTATTATTCTCAATGCCTGATCAGTCCCCTGAATTGCTGACACTGTCTCTGCTCTCACTTTCCTGGCTGACACCAGCGGCTGACTGGCACGTTGGTTTGGGTGATAAAACTTTGGTTCTAGAAGTCCTGAATGCAGGAGATGGTGAACAATTTCCATAACTTCCAGATACTTATGACAAAACATTAATAGTATAATATTCTCTTAGGAAAGAGCAAACTAGAAATGGTGTGTTTCCAGATCAACTTATTCTCTTGGATGCTCTAAAGCAGGAACAATGAGAAGTGAAGTTATTCAACAAATGCCTGGACCAAACTAACTAATTCTTCAGAGAAATGTGGGTGTATCCCTGTTGGGAAAGTGAAAATCAAAGATGAGTACATTGGGTTCAGCAAAGCTCAAGGTCTCTTTTCAAACAACAAGTCATGTGTACATGAGCTAACCCAGAATGATGCTATTTGCCTCTCTGTCTGCTAACGACACTCAGCCAGCTCTGTCTAGAGTTGGCTCAGCACTCAGAAAGCTGCTGTAGATGGTAGAAAAAAGGACCCAAGTCTTGGTTGCTCCAGAGAGGCCAGTGTGCTCCTTCAGGATTTGCAAAGCCATCTGGACAACACTGGGCTGTGTTCCCAGGGGAAACAGTAAGAATGAAGACGGCCGGGACACCAAGCCTGACTCTAATTCACTGGCCCTACATATTCCCCAGAATATATCTTATTTTTCATACCTGGCTTGTTTCCTAGGACAGAGTCCAAAACTGCTTCTGATCTTGACTGCTGGAGTATCAGTGTAAATACAGCATGCTGTACTCCCTCCAAGAGCAGTCCCCAGCGAGTCGACTGTGGTTATCCCAGACAACAGCCTGATATTAAGATCCCCCATTATCAATGGTTTGACTTTTAGAAAGCTGTCTATATAAACAAAGCCTATTTAGCTTGTGATTGTGCCCTGGAGAATGTCCTACAATCACTTTCATTTCCCCTTTTGCCTTCAAGGGAGGAGTCAGTCCTAGCAAAGACAGACCAGGAGCTACAGCTTGGATCCACTCATGGCTGCATCACTGCATTGCTGTGTGGCCCTGGCCATTGTGAGGGCTCTTTTTTTTTTCAGTCTGTTCAACTAAATAATGAATATTCTGTCTGGAAATAGTTGAGACAGACACTTTTCCCTATAGAAAACTGCACAAGAACAACTCAATATATGGTAATACAAGGGAAATGAAAATTTAATGGAAAATAATCGAAAACAAAACCAAACCAAATTTAAATTCTTAAGAAAATGTTTTACATGATTTTGAGATCTTTGCTTAGTGATAATGAGCAACGATGTTTCCAGCTAACCATAAGATAAATTTCCCTCTTTTTTCTCTTTGTTGTTCTATGAAAATTATATTTGGTCAGCACTTTTCCAGCAATTTTTTCTTCCAGACTGTGCAACAGAAGAGATTTGCATGAAAAAGCATTCTGATAGAAAAGTTTTCTTTCTTCCTGAGTATATCGATCTTTCCCACCCTTAACAAAGGAGCAGTGCCTTTTACAGTACATACATGATATCTTAAAAATGTATCTTTCACTTATTTACTGAAGACACCAAAGGCTCTTTCTCTGCTTCATGTGCTGGTGAAGAGCATCCTCTGACCTGCCAGGTCCATGTCCCAGAGTCCATTCAACCACTGTTCTAACCAGCAGCAGCTCTCTGAGGGGCCTTCACTCTTCTAACAGAGATGAGCTTCTCCAAGCGATACCCATGACTGCTAGCCAGAATTTCATTACAAGATTTTCTCAGATGAGTGGACATGTGCCAAATTAACACTTTTCCTGGGGCCATGACTATACATGGGGACTCATTTTGTAGCGAGAGGCTTTGGCAGTTTTTTCTCCTCATTAGCACTGATAGTTAATTTGCTGGTCCCCTTTAGTCACTGCTGCTGTCAGATATGTTTAATCTTCCTGGTGTCACTCCTGTAATGGGCTGAGGCCCACAGGAACTTGCCATCTCATATGTGCCCCCTCCACTTACCAACCTGGGATGTGATGCTTCCCACCTCACACCTGTGTCTCTTCAGGGAAACCTATTTATTGGTACAGTCTGTTTATTTATCTCTGAAGGCAAAAGCAAGATTTCAGAGCTGTGTGGTTGTAATACTCCCACAGGGGAAAGGGATTTCCTGCTTCACTCCTGGTACACCTCTCCTCTGGGTTGTGCAGTTACCACCTCCAGGCAGTGCCACTTCCCTATACCTGATCTAACACTCATGTATTCTGGTACCTGAATTCATGGTAAGGTTTCAGCACAACAGATCTGCCAACCTTGCCACTGCCTTGGCTTTAAGCTGCCTTGAAGCAGGTGAAGTAGAAATGAGTCTGACCATGCCATCAAGAGACGAGGCAACACTGCCCTCTCTTTGGACATACCTCATTCTAAAAAAGACAACATGGGACACAGCCTCCCAAATCTGCAGATTTCAAAGCTGAGAACATCACTGTTGTAACTGAACTAGGATTTGTTTCTTCTTCTTTTTTTTTTTTTGTTTACATGGGGATATTGGTAAAATTAACCTGGACTAACAGAAGGCTGGAATTTAAAGTGGATTCTTTCAGCTGCATTTGTTTCTGTGTGAATGGAATGACAGACCTTTGTTTGGTTTGTGGTGATTTGTCTCCAAAATGCATTAAGATAAACTAAATTAAGTCCATTTTTGTTCCAAATAAATATTTTATGTATGCTCATTCATTTTAAAAATTCTTAGATTAATTTTGCAGAAAAATGTCCTTGTGTAGACACATCAACATTTATTTGGCTGAAATGCAAGATAATAGTCAAGTCCAGGCACAAATAAAAGGGATGAATCATCCCTTTTAAATGTCGTAGGCTAAAGGACAATTGTTCTGCTGGAGAGAGGCTTCCAAGCACAGACCAGCTGTAGGGTCATTTCATCATCTGAGACAAGTGCAGGGCAAGTGTGGGGATCATCCCCTGGGCATCTTCAGAAGGTAACACAGCCTAACTTCCAGAGCATGTGTCAACCACAGCTTTTACCACCAGCCTGTGTGCTCACCTACAAATGAAAGAGTGGGAGCATTTGATTCAACAGGATTTGTCTCTTGGGACCCCAAAAATGAGCACAGGATTGAATAAGACCTCATCTTTGGACAGAAGGGTGAAAGTGACCTGTCACCCTCTGGACTGTAAGGTACCCAAGTCCTGCTGCAGGGTGACAGTCTGTGTCCAGCATCCTTTAGGCCATCGTAAGAGCCATGGCATCACACAGGTATCCCATGCACACAGCTTTAAACCTATGAGCCAAAAAAGGTTACTTGATATTTGCATTAGTATATCCCAGAATAGGTGACTCCTTCTGCCAGCAAAACAAATTAAAGACCAAAAAGCCTACCTATTACTTAAGCACACATGGACCCATTTTCAGAGCCTTCATCTCCTGTGCCCCTGGAAAAACTCTTCCTTGGAAATTACAGTAATTGTTTTATTCTCTTTGATCTCCACTAATAAAGCTATGGACTATCACTCAGCAGGAGCTGTTTCTCTTAGTTAGGATCTTTCCAACAGTACTTACATTAGGAAGGCTCTGGGGAAATTTCAGTAAATGCACTTGAAAAGAGCTCTGCAAAACTGCTTAGACTTTGTGTATAAAAAATATTTCCCCCGCATTTGCTCAGCACACTTCTCAGCTTGTTTGTTTTTCTCTTTGCTGCGGTTGTTGTTGGACTGAGGTGAAACCTAGAGAAGAGAGTTTTGACTCCTTGTCAAGTGATCTTACAGCAGCTGGAGAACAGAGCAAAAGATTTCTGAATCCCAGACAAGTCACTGTAGAAATCATGCTTTGGAATAGCAGTGTCTTGCTGTTCATGTTTTACTTTCCAACCTTAGTATAAGGAGGAAGGAGGGGTGATGGATACCCATTGGTCCTCCAGCAGTGATTCTTTCATGTCCTAATGCAATGTAAGAACCCCCAACATGGATCAAACTTAAAATTACCTAGATACCTCACTCTCATGGGGGTCGGTGTCATCAGGCCTGCTACGCTGAAAATCCTATTCCCCAGCTTCATGTACGCAGGTGATATGAACTCTTACCCTTTGGTGTGGTAACCATGTTGTTGCCAAGTACTGGGAGATCTGGTGGGTTGGTCCCTTTGAAACTGGTGCTGAAGTACAGTAGTGTCTCAGTTCTCCAGCCCCTTGGACAGCAAGTGACTTGTTTAGGAATTTGGGAAGTTGTTAGATTCAGATTTTAGTCCTCAGACTTCAAACACCACAGTCAGAGCTGAAGATGAACTTGGCAGGTCAAGTCAGCAAGCCAAATATCAGCTCACCTCCAGCACACACAGGAATGACTGTCACGTTGGGCATGGGCAGGTTCTCACACGTGACTGTTGGTGAGCTGCAACATACTGCAGTCACCTTCTGTGGAGCTGACAGATGCATGGGTAGCTGGAAGAAGATGCAAAGAAAAAGCCAAATGTTAGAGCCACTGGGCACTGATAGAAGGAATATGACCCATTAAAAGCAATTCTGCACTTCAGATAAAGCAGCCAATGAGTTCCCAACCTAAGACATTTTTTGGCTGCTTCCAGCTGTTGTAAGATGGAGGTGGCACCAGATAGGAAAGGTCTAAAGCATACCCTTGTACCTGCCTGTTGCATAACTGGCAATTGAAAACAAGAGTAATCGCACCAGCTGGTCTCTTTTGTTCTTTTTCCCCTCCAGCTACAAACTGTAAAAGCTCAAAAGACCAACTGCACAACCTTAAAGTCATATTTACTGTGTCTGGCATCCTGCCACAGGCAATGGGAATACGGTTCTGTAGAAGTTGCTAGCTGATGGCTGCTTTATCCTGAATGATCTCATGGATGTGCAAAGTGAAGAAACATAATCCCCAGTGAAGACAGGGGGCAGGGTTGGTAAGGAATAAAAGGCCTCTTCCTCTAAACTGGTTTTGATCTTTCTATGGGCTGGAAATGAAGAGCAGTAATTAAGGCTTAACTGGAAGAGATCAGAAAGCTTTTAAAATTAATAAAACTTGTTACAGGCATCAAGGATGATCATATTTAAGGACTATGCAGGCTGCAGTGCCAGTCAGCACTCAGCGTGTGCTCTACCCCGGCAGTGCTGGCATACGCATGGGAGCAGGAGCTGCATTCACAGCTATGTTGTGGATGGCACCTTCCTCATCTTCTGCTGGGTTTTTCCTGTTGTAATTCCTCAGATAGCACCATGGTTATTCCAGATTTACTCCTATTTGTCAGTATTTACTTATGGGGATGCTAGCAGGTAATGCACAGGAGCCTTGTTCCCAGCTTGCATTTTACTTTTCACAACTCAGTTATTTTTTCACGACATCATCACCATGTGACCTGGTGCCAGCAGCCAGTGCTTTCTGTGAAGGACTTCAAGCTGAGTGGATTGACAACATTTAAAAAAAATAAAAGACATATCATTCTCTCGTCATCATTTAAATGCAAGGATGTACTGTTTATTATTTGTAAAGGTAATAGCTTAATTTAGCCTAGCATTTTAATTTAGCCATTGTCCTTTTAAACACAAATTTGTTTTGTATCTAGAAAGAAGCAGACAGACTGACCAGTGCCTCAGAGACTTTGAAAGCAGTCACTTGACAACAGCTTTGGTCCATGCTAGTAATGTTTTCCTACAGGAGATGAATGTTCTTGCTCTGGTCTGCTTACACCAGAAGAGCCGGGCTCCTCTGCTGTAGGAGCAACAGCTCAGAGCAGAGCAGAGACCTGAAGGGATACAAGATCTCAAAGTTTGGTGCCAAATGTCTATGTTTTACATTTTCTTTATTCCACTGTTTGAAGGACTGTGAAACACATAAATGACAAATGCATGTGGGCACCATGAGTGGATCTCTTAAAGGGCGCAATCGAAAGGTTCACCATGGACATCAGAGAACTTGTCCAGGAAAAATGATCTTTCTGCAATGTTCCAACATCAGCTTAGGGCACTGCCATGTGTATAGCAAAGCTCTAGATTGGCAGTGCCCTGGAAAAGGTTTTTTTTTTCCTCCAATTAAAAAAAGTCCTATACTGAATTAATGCATGTTTCTCAGATCTAGAGCTGACCTTTGGGAGATTGAAAAGAGGGAGATGTTCCACCTCTTCACTTTTTCAACTTGGATGCCAAAGAGACCTTAAACTTCATCTGGATGGAAGTGATGTGCAAGGAAAGGACAGAGAGCAGCTGCTACCTCTGGCTATGCTCCATCAAGATGAGATGATGGGGAAGGAGAGGATGTGTTAGCCCTTAACTGCCATTTATTCTAGCACTAAAAGAAAATGAATTTTTAAATCCTAATGCTGAAACACCTATTAAAAAGAGTACTATACTATAGCACAAGAGTGGCTGTAAGATAGGGCTTTTTGGATTAACCCATATGATTTTTTTTATTTATTTTTTACTGCAAATGAACTCTCACTGTCTTTAAAGGTCACCTCTTTTTGAACTACTATGCTGAGAAAATGCTTTTAAGTTTCATCTGCTTTCTGTGTGTGCATTTTCTAAGCCCTAGGTTTATTTCTTATTAGAAAATGGTCTTGGATCACCTCAAAGTTGGAGATTTTATTTTATTTATCAGGTACATGTAAGAAAGAGGTTTTTTAACTCTTCAGACTATTTTTAGTGGTTGCTCAGCACTGTCTTTGGACCTCAAACTGCAACCAATATTCTACCGACTACACTTTTTCTTCCCCCTACCACTCATCTTTTGCCAGCATCTCATCAGGGGCCCTGAGTCTCCATCTCAATTCCTTGTATCTCTGCCTTGATGCACAGAAGGGGTTAAATGGGTTCTCTCGATCCTGCTTGATTGCTAAGGAACTGTTATTTCCTCCTTCTGGCACTGTGGATACCAACAGCTCCAGCAGGAGAGGGTGTTTATCCTGCAGCACCCTCCATGGTTGGTGGAAAGGTGTCCCAGAGATTCAGATATTTTCATGTCTTGTGCTCCAGACACCAGATCAGTCCATAGCCTATGGATGATCATGGGCAAAGTAAAGCTTTCAGAATTTGATTGCAAATACAAAATGCTATTACATCCTTCTGCACCTCAGCATCTCTTTCAAGAAAAGACTCCCTGCTGGCAAATAACAGAGCGGGGGACTTTCATGTAGGGATGTACTGATCCAGTTTGTAACCATAAATCCTTGTTAAGGATTAGATCTCTGGCCATAAAATGTTGCCTGGGGATTACTAATAGACAAATAGATTTCAAAGGGTGCCCAGGTCAGCTCATATTATCCAGAATTTATCCATACTCAGTAGTAATTCTCATGAGATGTCTCATTTTCAGGTGGCTCAGGAACAAACATAGCAGGACAAATGACCACATGAAATACTCAGTTACTCTTTTTCTCAGAAGATCACTAATTGTCCCATTTGCTTTGCCAGAGGCCTAGGCTAGGCTGAGCATTGCTTCCTTCCATGGGATGTTTCTTGTGCTCTTGTGCTGAATTCCCTTAAAAAAGTGGATTCCCTGAACATATTGCATGAATTATGTTTTTATTGATTAAAAAACCAGCACCATCTCGAAAGAACACTCCCAGGACACTCCATATGCAAGTATGTCAAATTATTCTTTTTTATTTATCAAATTTCATCTTCAAGCTAGTTAGATTTTTGTTTCATTAATCACATTAAAAGGCTGTTCCTGAACCTCACGCCTCTGATGGTTAGAATTACACTTCTGATTTCCATCTAGATTTATTTATAGCCAGTTGATTCACATTGCCACATAAGTAATACTGGAAATATAAAAATAAAATATGATATTTAACAATCTGTCTAGACTGAGGACAGAGAACAAGTCAAAAATCCGTACTTTTATTGTTAACTAAGTGTGTGATGGTGTGTTTTAGTAATAGAAATTTGCATTTCAAGAGCAGATGAGCAGCCAATACAGATGCTAGCTTACTGAAACCAAACTTCTCAGTTACTAAGGTCAGGTACAGTCTGTAACCCAATGGCAACAGAAAACATTGCCATTAAACCCAGCTCCTGCAGTAGTCCTGTCCCTCCTTAGAGGGCCTAGATTGCTGTGCTAGCTGGTGAGGCTCCAGCTCTGGGGCTGCCTGCCCCAGCTGAGCCAATCCTCCTGCCATCTCTGCCTCTGTGGACACTCATACCTGCAAGGCATCAAATATCCACCGTACCACTATTCTTCACAGCATGAGTAGAAATCAGAAAGTCTCATCCAAAGGCATCTGGACATTTATCTGCTGAGTTTTTTGCCTTTGAGAGGCCAGAAGTTGCCTTAGGTGGGGGTTCTTTATTCATATGCTTGTAAGAACAGAGTAGCTCTTATGCTCTGGATTGTACAGCCATAAAATCTGTCTTCCTTGCAGAATAAAGCTCATGTTAAATCCAAATTCCAGATGCAGAAAAATTCCTTCTGTTGACTCTGGGGGATATTGTCCATCCCAGCAACTTGAAAGCCAGAAGGCTATATCTGAAACTATTTCATCTTCAAAAAACTCTGCTTTTCATAAGATTATGCATATCTGCAGCTATGAGAAGGTAGTTACTGTCAGTGTTTCCTAGCAATGGTGTAAGTATTGTCAGTTAGAAATGTTGAAGGATTTTATTCCACAAAGACACATGGCAGAATGTGTATTATCCTTCTCCTTCAGAGGAGGAAATGCAGTGTAAAACTGCATAGTTTCCCTGCTTTGCCAGCACTATTAAGTTGTTATCAAGCTGTTACCATCCATGTGATTCAAAGGGTATCTTGTTAGTTGAAAATCCCCAGGGAATGGTTTACTCCTCGCACTGCTCTAAAATGTCATGGTCCCACCTGCTGCAGGAGGAGGTGGCTGTGTCCTCTCCACATGCTTATCAGTCAGCCACAAACCAGCAGAGCTCAGGGCAGCTCCTTAAACCAGGGTGACCCCAGCTCATTGTGCTGGAGCAGGTTAAAAGCTGGTGATGCCCAGCAAGGGCTGGTGATGGCAAGGCACCGGTTCAATGGGATGTAGAAGAAAACAGCACTGCTTTCATGTTCCCTTTGATGAGATGATGTACCAGCAAAGCCTTCCTCTGTGCATGATTTCTGAGGTGTATGCTCTTTGCAGGGAAATGTTGGCCCCTTGCTCTGTGGGAGTAAGCACCTTTGCTGCTTGGCTATATCACCTTGCAGAGCTTGGTCAGGGCAGCTTGGGACACGTGTGTTCAGGGACTGTTTCAGAGTTCTGGGGAGCACATGAGGCCTGAAGGCAGCTGCTGTCCTACATGGCCACGCTGCAGGATTTTCCAAATCAGCACAGCCAGGCTCCTCCTTTTGCTTGGATTTCCTGAGCACCATCACTGCTGCTTAAACCATTTCATGCTTTGACCCCATGCCTGGACAGCTGGCATCCCACCTACCCAATGTGCTGTTGCCATGTTTGTCATGGCCACAGGCTCAGCACCTCCCTTTTGGCTTGTCACTGTTGCACAGGAGTGGGCAGGGAATGGCTGCCAGGACCAAGGGTGCAGCCAGCACCAGTCAGGTATCAGAGCTTCCATCTGCCTCCCCACATGCCCCTGGGTGGGAGTGCTGGGCATCACACACTGACAAGGGCTTATCTCTGTTGCTGTCAATACTGAGGTCACCTGGCCTGCAGACGTAAGTATCAAAGCTCACACCCTTCTACTGGAAAGGCTGGAGCATCTCACATGCTGCATTGTTTCCCTTGGCGTGTGTACACATCTAGAATATGGCATATGTTTCTTTTTCATTTGATAACAAGAGACATCAAAAGACATATACTGATTTATTGCCTACAGAAATGCACACTGTAATGTGGCTGCAAGATCCCAATGAATCTACTAAGTCAATAGCTCCAGCCCTTTCACAGTGAGCAAATGGAGAAGTCTGTGAATTAGTAACTTTCCTGACCTCCAGCCTCTGTGAGGCTGAACAGTCAGTGGAGGAGTTAATCCAGTAATCCATTTTAGCATCTGGAAGTCAGCACACTCCCTGCCTGAGCCTGGACCTACAAAATAAAAAAGTGAAGAGAAGGAAAAGCAAAAAAGTCTTCGGGCTGGGGAGGGGAGGACTGAAATAGAAACAGAAGGGGAGGAGAGGGAGGGATTGCAATCTGACAAAAAAAGCGTCAGACTCATTTGCAGTCCCTGGCTGCACCATGCCTTCATCTCCCAAATGGTTCTGTGTTCCACCAGGATCACCTGGCTTTTGTGGCCACTCAGGGCTGGTTTTTGCACTGTCCAGTGCTCAGGGAAAACTAAAGCTTCTTGCAGGGACCTCAACCTGAATTGCTTTTTGCCTCTACAGTGGAGTCCCTGACCTTTTTTCCTGCCAGCTCAGTCAAGGGCATGGGGCATGACGAAGCTCCTGCCCATCCTGAGACCTTGGAGCACTTCAGCAGCTGCACAACTGCTGCTTTTTTGGGAATTCTTCTTTCATAGACTATTCTTGGTCCCCTTATTACTTTACCAGACTCTAACTAATCAGCTTGAAATTTCCTCTGTAACATTTAAATTTAAAAAAAAAAAAAAAGAGAAGAGAGCTTAAAAAATACATTCTATTTTTTATTTTAAAAGCATGGCAATGGTTTGCTTTGCTGTGAACACTAGCAGTCCAGCTCTCAAATCCCAGAGCAAGGCTCAGAGAAGGTCAAGGATTTGCTATTCTCCCCCTGTGAAATCTGCCTGTGTTGGGACACAGCATGAGCCACTGGCAGACAGCTCTGCACTGGGCTGGAGCACTTCTGAGGGGCAGCCATCAGTTTCCCTCTTTGAAGTTGGACCCTTCAGACAAGTCATTGCAAGGACATGAACAGACACTGCTCCCACTGTACTGCACTTCAAAGCACTTGGGAGGAAACCACCTTTTTGGGGTGACTTCCAAAGGGATGCTTGGAAATTGTGGAACAGCTGTTATCACCTTTTCACAAAGCCATCTGCTGAGCATACACAAATGGGAGCTGGTGAATTCAATATCATAGATTGTATTAAAAATCTATTTGGTATATGGAGTTGGACAGAAGCTGTTAGCAGCATGAATGGACTTTGGTAGCAGACAGAGCCCAGCTGCTTCAAGGAAAACCCACTCTGTGTGCTGGGCATCAGGTTGTATTATTTTGATTTTGGATTACGGTGCTCTTTAATTAAAGGTCCTGACTTTATAATCCAATCAATCTAGATAAATAACAACTCTCTTTTGCAGATAAAGTTGTAGGCTTATCACTACCCAACAGTCATATTTTAAAGGCGATCCATAAAATTACCCAGCAAATCAGCTTACACAGCATCTGGTCTCCACAGCTGTGTGCAGGCTGAGTTCTGCACTTGTGCTGACAACTGCATTTCAGTGACACCCATGCCAGCCCGGGCCAATGTCCTACCCAGCCCTTCACCAGTTACTTCCATAACAAAGTTACTGCTTACTCAGAAATATTGTACTATTTGCTACTCATCCCATTCATCCCACAAAACCTCTAGCTCAGAGTTATTGTAATTATAAGGGGGACGTTACAGTGCTGGAGGATGAAATGTAATGCAATTAGCCTCTATTTTACCCATTCTTCACCTTTTCCTGCCAAATAGCTTTGTTCTAATGAAGGGTATCAAACAACCATTTCATTGTGATTTAATTGAGCAGTTTCTTGTGCCACACAGACATCAAGGAACTGTTATGGGAATGCTTTTCAAGGATCAGTGGGAAATGCAGCATACTGGATTAGCATATATATCTGTAAGGGATAAATCACACTGGTCCTGCCTTTAATGCATGCTTTGCTAGACTCAGCCTCCCTCCAGTCTACATAGAAGCTTAAAACCCACAACAGAAGCAGCACAAGGGAAGGGACACCCTTTCCTCGGGCTGTTTGGAGTCGATGGGTGCAGAGGAGTGGTCAGGGTAGGAGCCATGCTGCGGAGAGAGGCTCTGAAGCACTTTGGCCAATATAATGCAAAGAGATTAGGACTGAGCCCAGACCTTGTTTTCACTCATGCATGTGAGCAACCCTTTTCCCACACCCTGCAAAACTGCACCTTCTCACAGCTTTGCATTTGGCAGAGATGAAACTAAGGGCAAGTCAGGCATCTGCGGCAGGGCTGAGTATAGAACTCTGGAGGGCATCCATAGAGCTGAGACAAAAAGCCTGTGCAGACCTATCTAAGCTAAACTTGCCCCCAGATAGCACCACTGTCTCATTTCCTGGAATATATTACCTAGATGTAGCTGACAAAAATAAACAGAGGAAAAAAAGACCATTCTGTAATGCAATCAAACCTCAATTGCCCATTTGTTTTTGTCCTTTAAAAGAGCTAATAACGTGGTAATTGGTGGAGATATCTCCAGGGCTCCATAAGTGAAAGCAAGAGAGAAATTTTCCCACCATGAGAGAAAGACATGTTTTTCTGAAGAGTGGTAATACTCAAATTAAAGGAATTCATATAGATTTCTACCTGACATCCAAACCAGCGAAACCTTGTTATTTTGAGTGTTGGCTTTTAATGGGATTTTTTTTTTCTTTTTGTTGTGATTGTGGTAGAAAAGAATCCTTGGAATTAGCTTCTTTGTAAGGAAGGATCCAAGGCTACTGGAGTTCAGTTCCTGCATTGGCTGGAGCATGACATGGAGCTGCTCCTTTTGGCTCTCCCAGACTGAAGGACTCCAAAGGGAGAGTCAACACACTGTAGATGCATGGGGTGGTGACCCCAAGAGGCAAGGTTAGATGCCCAGATTCCAGAGATTGCCTCTGAGTCTTTACCTTCAAAACATTTCCCAAAATCACAGCCTAAAATTGTGGAGGGCTTGAATAAACCCCACACTCCCCAGATGTCTGTGAAGCACTTCTGGATCTCACTTTGCACCATTGCAGGTGTCCTTGCTGGGCTGTGCAGGGACTTAGGGTGGGCAGCACCGTACTGGCTCATCAGGAGTGCCCATGGGCTTGCACCATTGGGTGCTGGTCTCCACAGCACCCACCTCCACACTTCAGAATCCAGGGGGAGGGTCTGATCTTTCAAGGAGAAAACGGGGAACGCAAAGAGCTGACTCCCCCGAGCTCCCCTCCACTTAATTTTCTTGCAGTGCCAGGGCCAGGAAGTCCCTGAGGTATATGGGAAGCATAAACTTTTAGTTCTCCATTATCTTGCAGGTTAATTAATATTATTTAGAGCCTAATCTATGCTGCTTTTATCCTTTGCAAATTACTTACGGTTTCTTCAGGATGCACGAGCTGTAGAACCGTAAATCATCATTTTATTGAAGTGATTGGCTTTATCCTAAAGCAGGTTCTCAAAGAACAGGCTTTAAAGGTTACACTCTGTGCCAGGGTAATATGTATATCACATTCCCGGGTGCCTTTTGTGTTTAAAAATCGACAGTTTCCATCTGTGAAAAGAGGAATTTAGACATGCTGATACTCTGACATTTAAATGTGAGCAGTGGAAGATAAACACAGTCTGACATAAAGTAAATGGGGTGATATTAGGGAAAGTTAAATTTCAAATATTCATGCTCCTGCTTCTACCTGCTGGGGTTCTGTGCACCGAGAGGAGCATCACCGTGCATTAACACTGCCATGTCTCTGGGGTCGGTTACAGCAGGTCGGCTCAGCACACTCGTGAACATGATCTTTTCAAAGCAGAGGGACAGTGTTGGCTGTGAGCTTGTCCAAAACCTTTTCTGGTTAGTGATGAGTCCTACATCCCTACTTTGCAGCTAGCAAAGCTAGGCTCAGGAGAGATTTAGGATGCAGGTCTTTGCCATGATCTCAACTGCAAATAATTTGAGTGCAATTCTGGATGTGCAAGGAGTAACAAGCAAAACTTTCAGTGCTAAGCTTCCCTGCTCCAGCCTGTACCTGTACCTGCAACCCAAGCAGGTTGCTGTCTAGACAGGGACACCCACTGTGACATTCTCCATCCCAGTGAGAGCACAGGTCTGAGTGGTGGTGAATGCCGTAGTGGGATGCTGTGATGGGCTGCAGGCATCTGCAATGTCTGTAGGGAGGCAAAGTATCTTTGCTCATTAAAGAGAGAGGGGGGTTCCTTCACTTTCTATAACAGTTATTATAGTAAATAGTAGCATTATGATTGAAATGTAAGCACAGAAGGATGTAAAATGTGTTAATAAAGGTGACCTACTGAAAGCAATTAAACAGCAAAGTGCTAAGGGGATATCCAGATATAACATCCCTTTGGAGAAGTCCCAGTCTGGTCTGATTTTGGCATTGACACTGTTTTGTACCCAGGAGACCTTAAACTAATCCAGGAAAACTTGCATTTTTGAATATTTTAAAAACCTCTGGCCCCTCCAGTAACCTGATCCCACACATAACCTTATGTGACAAAACAGCTCTTTGGGATCTTCTCTGACTTTCCTCTCTTCAAAGCCCCAAGGGTGTGTAGGCAGGTTAAATAATGCAAAAGCAGCTGTAATTATGCCGTGCAGTTTCTCTGGAAACATTTGAAAAATATTAGCACATTATTCTTTTTTTTCTTTCTCTTTTTTTTTCTCCCAGCCTTTTTTTAAAGACTCTAGAAAAAATCTAATGGTTTAATGAGATATATGACAACATACGACATGAAAGAGATTTTTAGCGACTTTCATTACCCAAACTCAATTAGAGGAGAGTAATCAGCCAATCCCCTGCCGTGAGAAGTGCAGAATGAAACCTTTGGCAAGATAGGGCAGATTCAAGAAGACAGACTCATTGCAAAACAAGTGCTCAGACTCACTGTAGCCCCCAAATCACCCAGTGATATCCAAAACATATAGATTGCAGCATTAGCAACTTCTCTCTGCTCCTCTGGATAATTAAACATAAATAGTCCCACAATCTATTATTAGTTTTTTTTAAATAATGATTTAATGTGCTAGAAAGTCTTTTATTTGCTTGATTCCTGGGAGGGAGAGGTGGGGAAATAAAGGCTTATTCAGCTTTTGTTTTTTTTCTTTTCATCCCACAGTTAAATATTCTGTGATTTTGTTGTGTGTTGTTATATCAGTGCCTGGGACTAACTTAGTGCTCTTTGGTGCTCAGCACAGGAATCTCACAACATCTATGAAATCTAGGTCTGCTGTGGCTAGTTCACACACAGTAGTGCAGGTCCTGGTCTTAATGCTTGGAGGAGAGGCAGCGCGTCAGGCTGTTACGCACTCGTTCATTTCTGATCTTGCCAGTGTTATCCACTCGAGCTGCTACAACCAAAGCACGTCTTCATTTATCCCAGAGTCCCCATGTTGCAGTAACTGAGGACACAAAACCCCCACAGATTTGCAGAGGGTTGTGTCACAAGCATTTCTTTGGCAGGTCTAAGAATTCACAGCTCAAGAGAGTGAGCAAAGGTAGCTTTAAGCTGTGTCAGCTCCTCTTCCTCCTCTGTGTCTTTTGTGCCTATTGATGTAACGTGCTAAATAACAACAGGTGGGCAGACCATGTATCTAAAGTCCAGATGATCTCAACCCCAACCATTTCCAGCAATTCTTCAGCTCCAGCTGGCTGGCCAGTCATGCACACTCATACTGACCCTCCAGCGTCGCTTCTCAAAGAGCTTCTCACATCACATCCCTTGAAAGGGGCTTTCACAGCTGGTTTCCACCCTCCTTCCTCTCCCTCATGGCTGTGCCCAGCCTGCAGGATGATGCTCTCCTGGCCTGTTGCTCAAATGCATCTCTTCTTTTGACTCTTCTCCATTAGGCAAGGCAGTAATGGAGGCCCCATGTTCCCCTCTTCCCAGTCTCATCCATATTGGTGTGGAAGAGCTGGCTGCCAGCTCCCATGCTCCAGTTTCATCCCTGCTCTCTCAGATGCACTGCAGCCTCATAGGCAGCGCACGCTTTGCCCTTGCTTTGTTTGGCTATTTGATGGCTGGAGCTGTGCCTGCTCAGCTGCGTGCTGGCCTCAGACCCAAGGCTCTGTCATAGCAGGCAGCCTGCCTGGCCTGGCCTGGTTTAACCATCATTAACTTGTGTCATCTCCATCTCTCCTGTGCTGGGTCTTAGCAGACAGCCCTCACTGGAGAAGCAGACAGCACCCGGCTTTCTTGCCCATCGCTGCCAGCAGGCTCCTGTCTTGTGCTATGAAGGATGCATTGCAACTGTCCCATGATACAGGGATTCCCCATCGGTTGCCAGTCTTTACATCTGCCTCAGCCATTCCAGTTCCTTGTGAGCAGCTGGGGAAGGCTCCAAACCTCCACCTCATGAGACCCGTTTCAGAGCTGTTGCAGCCCATTGCCTGCTATGGAGTACCCTTCCAAAAACATGGCTGCCCGGGCTCTGGGAACACTGGTATCAGGCTTTATGACAGGGGCAGGACTGGAGGGTCCTTACAGGGGTCGTGCCAGTGTCACAGTGTCATAGGACAGCCAGAGCTCCCCACACAACCCCATGCTTGGCAGGCAAGGCTGCCAGATCTGTGCTTTCTCACAGCTGTCCTTCCAGACATCCCTGAATCCTGTGGATTTCTGCTTCACCGGGCACCGAGAGCTGCGCAAGAGCAAGAGGCACCACGACAGGGAATGACAGCAGTGGGGGACATCCCCTCCTCTGCCTGTGAAACTGGAGAGCTGAGTTTTGGTAGGCTGTTCTCACTCATTCGACTCTCAACTATTTTCCTGTCTGATGATGGCTGCACACTGATGCCTGGCCAGACAGCACAGTCTCCAGTTTGTCTCTGGCACACCTCTCTCATAAATCTAATTCTCTTCACGAGAGAAGAGCAATGTGCTACTGCTAACAGAGGTAACCAGGGAAAGTACTTTGAAGAGGCAAATCATAGAATCATAGAATCATAGAATGATTAGAGTTGGAAGGGACCCCCAGAGGTCATCCAGTCCAACCCCCCTTGCAAGAAGCAGGGACACCCCCAACTACATCAGGTTGCTCAGGGCCTCATCCAACTTGCCCTTGAACTTCTCCAGGGATGGGGCATCCACCACCTCCCTGGGCAACCTGTTCCAGTGCTCCACCACTCTTACAGTGAAGAACTTTTTCCTAATATCCAATCTAAATCTCCCTCCGTCTATTTTGAAACCATCACCCCTTGTCCTGTTGAATTCTACCAAACAGCTCAGTCAGTGACAGCTATACACACTGGCCTGTGCTCAGATATACTACAGTTTTACTCATGTTCAAAGGCAATCTCCATTAGCAAAATGTATTCATGTCTACAGTATAAATTCTTTCAGGGGAACATGTCAGTCTACAGTCAGGCAGCTTTGCTGGCTCCTGCAGGATTGGCTCAAGCACTTTTCCAAATGGAAGTGAGCAGAGATCAATTTCAGCGTGTCTTTGCATTATTGCAGGAAGGCAATAACACAACATTGTGTTGTTTGCCACCACTCACAAGGAGCAGAGTGTAAGCCCTACTACAAATCACTGCTTGTCGCTGGAGTGGGGCAGAAAGAACTGTCAGCTGCTGGGAGATAAATGGCTATTACTTTTTGATCCATTAGCACCTGGAAATTCCTTAAATGGTGTAGATTTAAGTCTGCTCAAATGAGGAAAGCACATGCAGGCTACAGGAGAGACAGATAGCTATTAATTTAACATTCCAGGCAAGACTTTTGCTTTTATTACCCTCATTATATTTTAAAGACATAACCAACAGCATATGCAAATTATCACCTTAGATTATTAGCAGGAAAAACCCTATTGCATATATAAGTGCACAAATGTGACTAGCAGCAAAGCACATTAAGTACATAGTTGCTGACATCTATTTAAAGGCTTCTAGATGACTGAAATGGTTTCATGGGGCTGACTGCAATGGAGTTTGACTGACTTGTACTGTCAAAGTGATCCTGGGGCTCACTGTTGAAAGTGCAGTTCTGGTGTTCCCTCTGTTCCCATTCTTGTCCCCCAGGGCTGCTTGCAGGTTTCTGCCTCCACTACAGATCTGACCCTTCATTGAAAAGATAGTGACATTTTCTGTTGGTTTAGTGAGCTAAACCAGCTCAGGAGCACCAGGGCAGGCATAGGAGGGAGGTGGTAGAGTTTCCCTCGGCAGCAAAGAGATATTAGGTCAGCCAGTCAGTCTTTCTGTCTCAGCTCTGGGGTTTAATCTCCTGTGCAAATATACAGCCCTTTTGTGCCTTGAGCCTGCACCTTGCAATCCCCTTGCACACAGAGCATGTGGACTTGTAGTAAAATGCAAGCTGAAAGACCAAAGACATGCACACAAGTAATTTTAGCCCTACAGAAGTGCTTTACAAAATGTCCCACATTCCCTAAGAAGTGACTTTGACTTTATCCTGTAATGTTCCTTGACAAGAAGATTTAGTCATCTTCGCAAGCATGACATCCATCCCAGCATTCACCCAGCATCCTGGGTTCATCTGACACAGCAGTCTTCCTTCAGGATGTCTAATTCAATAAGTAACAACCCCAGAACAGTGGATGCTATGGAAGAGGATGGTATACTCAGCAGTGCTGACAGATACAGCGAGACAAAGGGGAGAATTTTGATGGAAAAGATGAATATCAGCTGTTCTATGCAGGTTTTCAGTAAAGGAAAAATTATTACACTTTTTTTTTCAATAGAGCAAATACAATGAGAACAATCTATTTCCATTAAATTCAGTAATAGCCTCACTGTTTTTTGCACTTTCGAAAATTGTTCTAGTGAAATTACATTAATTAATGCACAAAGAACAATGTACAGAAATGATAGGTAGTATGTCCCTCAATAAGCATCATATCTTTAAAGCACTGTGACAGAAAGGTCTGCACAACATTGGGACTGAGGTGCCAAAGGCTAAAATTGCAAATTCTGGTCCCAAGTACAGATCTTGGATGAAATATCTTGGGACAGAAAGGAGGTGAATTGGGCACTTGTGTTTTGCTAGCACGTGAGATGGTTTTTGTGTCATATAAATAATGTATTCATTTGACATCTAACATTCACCTGTCTACAGAAAATACTGGGATGCAACTGATTAAATAAAAAGGTCTCTGTGAGATATCATTCCAACACAGTGACTTTCATTAGTCTTCCTGGGATTAAACAGAGAGCAGCTCCATTGACCCCATCCCTGCAGACCTAGCATGAGCCACGCAGGTTGACTACAAGGCACGATGTTCCCAGGGAGAGCCTAAGCCAGAGGTAGCCCCGGTGCAGCACAATATTAGCAGGCAAAACACCTAGTGAATGTCCTTCATCTCATCTCTGAGCAAGTGCTGCTCACGAAGCTGGTGGTTTAGCAGCACACCCGGCATCTGCTCGCTGGCACTGATTGCTGCGCGACGTCTATCTTGAGAGGAGACAGGAAATTTATCTCCCAGCACCTCATCAAATCAAGTGTAATTCCTGACCATTTGCCAAATGGGAGTGATAACTGTGCTAAGTGCCTTGCAGGAGTCTTCTCTGAATCACGTGTGTGGATCATGAGCTCCTGTCGGACGCGGTTATATATGACTTGATTAAGTCCTTGCATAGATTTGCTCTGCTGACCTGCTGAGAAAGGTCAGAGCTGTCTCTGTTACACTCCGGACATTTTCTGCACGTAGCACATCAGTTTCCTGGATATTAAGTAGCTGTATCATGCCTTCAGGTTGCCAAACACAGGCCACTTGGTTCTTGTGAGCTCATTTCCCCTGGGCTTTGTGATCTAGAGGAATTTGGTACTTTCGCAGGCACTCAAGAACATCTATTGTACAGGGCTTTTTCCTGAAGTCTTAAGTTGGGGGAAGATCAATAATAACCTCTTTCAAATACTCCTAAGGCCAATCTGTAAGTTCTCTGCTCCTCATCCTTTATCCCTGAAAGAGTCCAAAGACAGTTGGTTCATCCAACATAAGAAGGACATGGACCAGTTGGAGAGGGTCCAGAGGAGGGTCACAAAGATGATAAAGGGGCTGGAGCACCTTTCCTACGAGGACAGGCTGAGAGAGTTGGGGCTGTTCAGCCTGGAGAAGAGGAGGCTCCGGGGAGACCTTCTAGCGCTCTGCCAGTACCTCAAG
>VXBZ01012114.1:292628-355291 GCA_013399135.1 Heliornis fulica | reverse complement strand
CCCTTCCAACTCTAATCATTCTATAATTCTATGATTCTATGATTCTATGATTCTATGATCCCAGCCTTTGCACTGAGGGATTGCAGAGGACTTTGAAGGCCACTCTGGATAATGGGGGAAGGAAATACCTTCACCAAGACAGCTGTGCTTTTGCTGCAATGAAACACCTACTTTGAAAATGCTCCTCTGGCCATTCAGTTTGCCCACTGCTTCGTGATTAATCACGGGACTTCAAGCCAAAGTGATTACTTACAATACAGTGTAATATGCTGTGCTGGCATGGCTCTATAAAGTTGGCATGCAATGTTTGGAGATTTTCCAAGAGAGGTGAATCCTTTTAAAATGAATGTTGTGTATCTATAGGGGAGCCTATAAAATACTCATAAAGATATACACTTACAAAACCTTCATTTGCCCTGAACTCAGCTTTCCATTGGCTCCCTTAAACTCTTGCCAGAGACTTGCTAAGTAACACCGAGCTCATATTTGGCATTGTCTAGCTATTCTCTTTAGCAACTGAGGGATGTAAAGACAGTATTGCAAGGTAATCCCAACTAGTTGGTTAATGAACACCTGGCAAGCTCTCAAAGCTAGTCGAGATATAATGAACAGGTGGAAAACTTTGGCAGACTATTGTATATTCTTCAGCAGGAGTACAGTGGCAACGTTATCCTTGCAAGGTCTGGTACAACTCCCTTCCACATGCTTAGGAATCCTTCCTGTGATTACAATAGGAGCTGGAATGGAGCCTTTGTAGCAAACCCTAGGAATGAAACATGAACCCTCATCTTGGACTGTGGGGAATGGCAGAGCATATGAGCTCCATTAGGAATGACATATTCTAGCTTCAGTGGTATCGAGAGGTCTAGGTGATATGTTTTGCACCTTGGCTTTTGGCTTTTGGATGGGAAGAGCAAATCCAATCCTTTTAAAACAGTTGGCATTTTTTCTCTGTCACCTCTACAAGCAGAACTAGCATTTGGCAAAAAAAAGAAAAAAGAGGAACAAAATACTACAAATGTCACATAAAGAAAGATTTTCCTTTACACGGATGGAGACTTACATATCTGAAGGTACAGAGGAAATGTAGTTTTAAGGGACAGGCATTTAAGGGTTTTAGGGGGCAGGCATATTTTGAATGTGTTTTTGCTTCTGGTTTTCCTAATTCACTGCCTTTTTGGGATGTCTTCTATGTTTCCTTCTTTATTTTTTTTTCTATTTAGTCCATAAAATCTTCAGGGAGAGGATTGCTTTGCCTTGTATGTGCTTGATACCCGGCACTCACCTGAATCTCTTCTTGATTTCTGTGGATCAAATATTCAACATTGTGTCTGCAACAAACTGCTAAGGGTTGTGCAGTACTGAGCACAAGGGTCCTGCTTCTTGATGAGGTACCCAGGATCAATAATCGTGCAAGAAATTAAGACTACTTAAATATGGATTTTAAGAGGTCTGGATTTGACAGTGGTTTGCTATATATCCACAGTAATGAAACAACAAACACTAGTGAAATATGTCAGAGTCCCTGTTTGCATAAAATTAGATGCTTCTCCTTCTCTCCCTGTCAAAACTTCAGTGAAGAGGGAAATCTCTGTGCCCAAGGAAGCTTAACTGTGAATGCTTTGAGCTATTCCAGCACTTGTGTTAAAGCTTGGTGCCTACAGTCACAATTAATTAATATGTGTATGCATTATCTCCTGCCAGCCTGGCTGGAAAAACACTTTCTAGCTTGGTATGTATTTCTGCTTCATTTGCAGTGGCTTCCAGCCTCGTGATCCTTCTCTAAATATTATATATACTGATCTCATTTATTTACAGTTCATATGCCAAACCAATGGAAGATGATGGTATGGCCTGGTAAAATCACTGGAGAAGTTGTCCTCCTAGCAAGCTCATCCTCCTAGTCTTACTTATCCATGGGTGGGTATCAGTTTTATACAGATGTGGCATTTAAACCTTAAAATAATAGTTGTCTTTATAAAGGCAGTGAATTAAGTTAGATGATTGACTGGATCAGACTGATAAATGATAGATGATAGCACACAGATTTGGCAGAGTACCCCTGATTTCTCTTTCACTGCACTAAGTGTCACTGTAAATGGTTTTGAACATAATTTTGAACTTCCAAATCTGGCAATGAGTAATAAATCATTTAAAATCCATCAGTAACTGGCCTTATGTGTGCATTCTGGCACTTTATTTTGTGCCTCTCTGGTTCACATACAGCTATCATTCTGTGAAATCTAGAAGGAAATTTAGACGTCACAGAGAAAGGGAAGCATTTACTTAAATTACTCAAATACAAATATAAGAAAATAAAAACCTGTAAGTAGCAAGAAATAGGCATTGCAAGCTGTGAGGAAGATACAGTCAAGAAAGATATATTAGGATATTGCTGATTTAGAAAGAGCAAAGTTAGGAAACTGCTTTTACTCCAAGTTTTTTGGCCCCTCCTCTTGCCAACAACATTTTATCCTTGTCCTGTGCCTCCACACTCCAACTCCCACTCAGTAAAGGCAGGTGCTGTATGGTGTAAACTTGCAAATCCCTCACTCCCAGCCCCACACTTGTGCCACATCTCAGAGTCAGAAGCGTTCAAGAACATTCTGAATATCAGCCATGTCCTACTGCAAATTCCTTCACTGGCTTCCTGCTATGGGAAGCATCCTCCAGTGCAGATGGAAGGTCATGTCCCAGGAGGTTGCATCTGTGTTCACTAGGACTTGTCTGTCAGAGCCATGATACTAAGGACAGGTTTTCTCACAAGCTATAGGTGCCTATCCACAAGGCTCCTTACAGAGTGTTGCAGAAAGAATTAGTTCTATGGAGTAATTAATTTGGCCCTTGAAGGTGTCCAAGACTGGTGGGTTGGGTCTCCTTCAGGAGGTGTTGATCTTTATTAGCTTCTGTAGAAGCCTCCAGCTAGCTGTCTTAGATGAGATGCTTGAGTTACAGATGACAGAGGTTAGGCAAAAACTGCCAGGTGTTGTTAAGGTAGGTGTGTGGGCAGGATTTCTTAGCTACACAGACACTGATGGATTCAGATACTCTGTGTGAATTCTAAAAGCATCTCCCCACTCCGCACCCTTTCCTGAGATTTAGTCTTGCCTGGCAGAAATTGCTTTGGAGGATTACTCATGCTTTTGAAAAAAACGTAGATAGTACAAAAAAAAAAGATCCTTAGGTCTGCAGAGACAAGTGTGTTGCTCAGACTCACAGTTGCTGTCTGTCCAAGCATGTCCCAGTGTCTGGGGGTTTCAGGGTAATGCCACAGAAAGGATTACAGATATCCCTTCTCATTACAACAGTGCTAGTAGAATTTCAGTCATCAATCATGATTGCTCCAGAGTCTCTTTATGCTCTGAAGCTGATTAGCTGTTGAAAGAATCCAGCTTTGATGGCAAGCAATGCTTTATTAATACCACAACTGACTGCTTTTCTCCCATCATTTGCTTTTAATGGATCCCATGCTTCTTTGTTCCTTGTGCCTGTGGAGCCCTCAGAAAGGTTCGGTGACTAACCATATGCTTGAGCGCACATTCTTTGCATCAAAACAAAGCCTAAAATGCAAATGCTGCTGGTTGTGTTCTGATTTTAGGATCTCTTCAAAGTGTAAACATGATCTGACAGTCTTTCTTCTGCAACAAGGCACTACACAGGGATTTACTGTACTCATCTGTGTAGGGATGTGCTGGCAGACTGTAATTCCTTTGCATGGTCTCCATCTGTTCCATCTTGTATGAAGAAGGACTATCCCCAGAGCTGGTACTCCTCTCTCATGCAGACCCAGGGAGGTTCTGTGCCCATGACCCGTGATCTCAAGAAGAGAGAGAGGATAAGCAATAACCTTACTTCAACTAGAGAGGCCTGTTTTCAGCAATAGTAATGAGAACACCAGAGTGACACAGCTAATAAAGATGCACCAAACAATTACCAGCACTAACACATAGCCCCTCACCAGCCTTTTCCCTACCCACACCCTTAGGAACAAATAGATGAGAGGTAATATGAAAGGATTAGATCTACAGGCATTAAAAAGGTCTTTTGTCCTATAGAAGTTCTTTCATCCCACATAAGCTTCTTCAAAGATGTATTTTAGATGTAACAAAATTAGGGCTTTTTTTCCTATGTTAATTAAGTAGTGCCTAAGTGGCAAAATTTGTTGCTCAACATTGAACAATAGATGCTAAACAACTTTGAATTAGCCTAAACCATTGCTGCAGCTGTCAAACTTGCTGTCTCCTGGAGCTTCTAATCTCTGGACACGATCTGTTGCAGAGCCCAGGTTTATTCTGATGTGGACAGAACTGGGACCAGGCTCAGGTTCCCCATGAAACTTCACAGGTCCCTACAGTAGTTTTGCCTTCAATCTCTAAGACTCAGCAGACTTCTGTACAGATTACTGGATCACAGGGGCAGCCCTGCCCCCATCTCACATTTGGGGAAGCTGTGGAGAAAAGTGACTGCTGCTTTCTCAGGAAGGCCAGTAGCCACAGCAGGAATCTCCTGGTGGTTTAGCTCTGCCGCGCTGCCTGCCCACAAAGCACTCGCCATATCTTTAAATCAGTTCCTTCCTAAACCGAGTGATGAATGATGTGTTTGGTGAAAATATTTAATTTAAGATCCTCAAAACTTTGTCAACACACTTGACAGTGTTTTGGAGAAATAAAACTACCCAGTGATAGGATGTCTCGTTTATATGTAAATTGTGAAGAAATTAGGGAAAGCAGAGGACTGCCATTGCAAACATTACTTAGATAACAAATATTTTGTGTACTCACATCCCTAAAAAGTTTTTGCCGTGTTTCAGCTGGGTTTATAAAAATAAACAAATGCTTTGGGTGTGTAACTTTCTGGCATGACTTTCAGAGCTCAGCGTGGCTTCAAAATCAGTTCCTTTCATGTGCCTCAAAGCTGGCCAGCAAGTATCATCGGTCTTTTTTTTTTTTAAATATATAAGCCTTTGATATTAAATATGTATTCAAGCCTCCCACTGATACCAAGAAGAGCTACATGCACATGTTCCAAGGTAAAAGAAAGCTCTCAGCCACAGCATGCCCAGTTGTTCTGGTTCTGAAATGAGACATTTTTGCAATGTTAATAAAAAGGGGATTGGGATCAAGAGATCAAACTGGAAGGTGTGTTTGCAGAGGCGAGAGTGTGATGTGATCTACCCTAGAAAGAAAACCTATACAATGCTTGAGTTGTGAGGCTTAGAACAGCTCCTGATGGAAACCAGTGAAATCTGTAGGACACAGATAATGTGTGAAAGCACTACCTGAGGGGAATAATACCAGAGAAAAAACAGCTATAGAAAACATGTTGGGTTTGTCAACTGTCACCATCAGTAGCTTTCCAGGGATGTTTGTCTGAGCAAAACAAATATTTCCAGACTGCAGGAGTGGAAGAATCATAACAGATTCAGGTTGTTGTGCAGGGCAATGCCAGACTGGGCTATTCTCATTTTCATCTTCAGAAGAAATAGAGAGCAAATCTCTGCCAATTTAACTTCATCATAATCCCATTCACTTACTCCTAGTACATCTGGGAGGTTGAAGATCGCAGCCGTCAGTGGGGTGATCTGTTGCCAAGAGCAATTGTCTCTTCATATCTGGTTCCAAAGGCCAGAAAGGCCAGCAAGTCCCTTAAACTATCACTGCAGCATGATGGCTCTAAAGTTAATTTCAGAGATTATAATCATACTAGGCAAATACAAAGTGGGTATGCCTGTAACCTCACTCTGCTGCTCTGGCATTGCCTCAAAATGTGCCTTGTTATGGCAGGAGTTTGGTACGTAGTGCACAGATGAGCTGTCCTGCCCTGGGTATACAAAAGAACCCATTATCTCTTAAAACATGAGACAAATAACCTAAACTTCAGTTGATCAGCTGAGTGGCTACTGTCTCACCAATTAGCTGTGTGCTGGTAGCAATCAATCTTTAGCAGAAAGCTGCCAGTTTATTTCAAGTGTGGCTAACGCAGAGAGCCCTTTTAGAAAGGTGGTGACACAAACACATGATCAGAAGTCACTGATTTTTGTTGTGGCTGGAATGTGAAGCAGGAAGGGCGATGTGCATCCCTAGTTCTGTTCTGAAGAGAGCAGGAGCAAGAGGAAATGTGTCTCATACCAGGATTTTTTAATAAACTCTTAATCAATGGAAAGAGAAGTTTTAATGTGGTAAATAAATAGTATAAATTAAAAACCAACATATTCCTACTTAGTGCTGGAGATCCATAAACACCAGAAAGGTGAAAAGCAATAGACAGTGCTGTAACTTTATAAGTGTATACACATAGTCATCAATGATTAACTATTTATTAAAACAACTCTTAATCTCTGATTAACATATTATAAACTATTTATAAGCACCTTTGAAAATACTGGTGCAATCCATGATGATTTGCAATAGTTTATCCATTTGTTATAAAAGTTGTCATCGTTTTTAACCCTGCATCCACAGATGCAATGCTAGCGAAGCAGATGGCCAAAACAAAAATAAAATTTAAAGATTGTAAGAGGAAGTAACAAACATACCACAGGAGAAGGACAGAAGAAAAGAAGAGATTTACAGCCTGTCTTTGGGCAAAGTTACCAGACACGGGTGATGCAGTTGCAGATGACCGGGTGATGCAAAGCCCAGAGGCTGTTATGGATTCAAACCCAACCCAACTAGACCTTTGCCATGATGGTGGCTGCAGGATAGACTCAAGACAAAGCATCAGGGATCTCTCTCTGTGGGAGGAAGAAAGTTTCTTGCAGATTTCTTACCAGAAGCAAGTGTTTAATTGAGCACATCACAACCTGTATGAAATACCATCCACCCCATCCAGAGTTCTTTCATGATGGAGAAAAATATAATTTATGTGGTATTACCCTGGGGAACAAAAATGCCCACTCATGTTACCTTGGCCACTCTGGCTTTCTACAGAAGTGAGTGTCAGTTTCCCCTGAATGTTAGTAATAGTACTGACTTTTGTTTGTTTGTTTGGTTTTTTTTTGTTTTTTTGTTTTTTTAAATTCAGATATATGCTGTGTGTTCTGTTTGAGAGTCAATTACTACCTGCATTTGCCCTACATTCCAGGATTGCACAGATTCTATTAATGATCTCAGCCATCTTTGGAAAGGCAGCAGGTATTTAACAATCCCACACAGGTTACATGAGTAGCAATTTTTGACTGAAGGGTGGTGTTTTTATTAAAGGAACGTATATTAAAAAAAAAAAAGGCTGTTGTGATGTTCTTCGGCACAATAAAATACTCAGTAATGCAGAGAATTTATTAATTATGTAACCTGATCTGGAAAAGTATTAAAGTACTAAATTAAGAATCAGGTGAATATAATCCCCACTGAGATACTGAGATAATGTTTAAGCATATTAATACTGGATATCTTACTTTTTCCCTATCCTGAGAGGATCTTATTTCACATTTTCTTTACATGGAGCTGTAAAGAGTGGAGGAAGTAACAAAGACTGCAGCATTATCAGCAGGATTCAATCGATCCAACTGGAATGATGAAGAGATTCTTGTCAAGCCAGTGCAGGAGGAATCTTTCTGAGCTAATAGAGAATAAAATCCTAATCAATTGGTGACCCATAGTTCTGGGTGTCTGATGGCAGGTGTGGGATCAAGACAAGTCTGACTCCTGGAGTGTACAAAATCAAGCACTTCTCAAGAGTCTGGAGATTTGTCTTGGTCTTTCTGTCATGTCTTTGCAACCATTGTAGTGTTTAGGTATGAGATGGGTCCTGACCACATTAATGCCACTGTGATCATTGGCCAATGGTCCATCCTTGGCATTCCTTGGAGCAAAAGTCACTCAAGTTCTGGTCACAGCATGTTACTCCTGTCCAGATGATGAGCAGTGACCCATCTACAGTCTTCCATAAGCAGCAGTTAAACCCCTCTGAAGGCAACGAGGCAGTTATTCGTGTTTCTCAATGTAATGAGAATCCCACTTAGGTACTGTTTTTATCTCAAGTGCTTAAAGGTTTTAGTGAGTCTTTAATAACAGGCAGTCTTTAAATGAGTCTCATAGGGAAGGCTCAATTGCATTCCCCAGTACAGACAGCAAATCCAAAGATCACTATATTGTTTGAGGCATTTATAAAGCCCTAACACCAGGTTTTAGATGGTGATGGACAGGGCTTTGGACAGACCTTGAATTTCATCCCCAGGTACTTGTGGCATTGAGTCTCAGCGATGGGTGAGCTCTGCCCATGAGGAGAGCTGCGGCCTGGATGAGGCTGGACCCCTCTGTGGAGGGTCTGTAACATGCCTGCCTCCCTGCCTGCTGTATTTCCACTTTCATGGGATGTTTTCTTCTCCTCATGCTTTTTCTCCCTTCATTTAATTATATGTATTTTAAAGAAAACAAAACACTAGACAGAATCTAATTGCAAGGAGTTTATTGACTTGAACCTCATTCGCAGCAGACTCCTACCCCCGTCATCTTTCTGACGAGCCAGATGAGACTGAGCACTGTTTCTCCTGATCTGAGACACCCTGACCCCGATTTGATTTAATTGGTCTCTTGCAATAATCAAGTAGTTGCCAAGAGCCAATTTAAAGGTGCTACCATCTGATTTTTCTCCCCAAATGAAGGATTAACCCCATTAGCTGTGAACTCTGTGCAGCACGTCCGTAACCTTACAAAGGAACATAATCCTGTCTCGCTCCACCAGCTCATTTCTTCTTCTGCAGTAAACAGAAATCATTAAGAATCTTCTCACCCTTCATCACAGTTTGGACCTAGTTTTCCCCTGAGTTGTCAGAAGCAGGTGGTGATCCCAAACAGGGATGACCAGGATTTGAATGGTTGGAAACACTTGCCAATTCATTCTGATTTCTCTCTTTAAATATGGCACAGATATTATTTCAATGGTCCAGGCTTCTGGTTGTGGGCTGGTGCTGAGCTCTGAGGAGGACTGTGAGGTTGCAAAGCAGCAAGTTGCAGGGATATGGTGAGACACACCTTTCAGTGACAGTTTGGGTTATTTCCTCTCCCCTTGGATTGCTGCCTCTTTCTCCTCAGCCTGTCTATGGGACAGCAGAACAAAAGTACATTTCCCCTTCAAAGTCTCTCAGAAATTGGCTTTGCATGTTTTGAGAGAGCAGGGGCTTTTAGAGCAAAGGCACCTTGCAAGCCCCAGTGATGCCTGGGCATCCTCTCCTCTCCCTAATGGCCAGCTGCCAGCAATGCAGCTGCGAAAGGAGATGCAGCCACCTCCAGTGTGAGGTACCTCATGCTCCCTGGGCCGGGCAGGGTGACAGGGTGGTCAGGCTGTGGAGCAGCTCTTTTCTCTACTCAACCCGAAAAACATCTCCGGCTCTGTACATTGGCCGGACCCTGTCTCTGTCCTCGTCAGCAACTGTCCTCGGTAATCACTTCTGTGCAAGCCCAAGGGACACCTCACTGCGGCTGGGATTTGCTGAGGCAGCTGTTTTGGTTTTTTTTTTCCTGCAGTTTAAAAAGAAATAGTGAGATTTCAGGTGACAACGGGCTGCAGGTTGTTCTCAGGCTGGGCTGCAGCCGGGATCACTGCTTAACATCCTGGTGGCTGCAGAGACTGAGGGCCAGGTCAAAGGCATGTGGGAGTGAGGGAACTGAAGGGGAGGACTGGCTGTAGGTTTTACTGAGCAAGCTTTTAGGCATCTAAGTTGTTTTTAACAAGTTATGAGTAATAATGAATAATTAGAAAAGATGGAGTTATTCTAATTTACTAATGAAGTTATATTATTTGTGGATAAGAGCAGAGACACATAAAGATATCTCGCTATATAGGGAACAGAAGGTAGATGTCTCCAGCAGCCTAATTTTATACACTATAATGCCTTCCTTATCATGAATAACACCATCCTACATTTAAAAAGTGCTTCTTGTCCCAAAGGACCACAGAATGCGTTATAAGAGTTGGCCTGAGGGCACATGCATTGATAACAATTTTAATAAGAAATTTGTCAGATTCAAGGCTGCAGTGCGTGACGCCTTCTCCCAAAGGTGGAGGTAAGCAGCAGCTCAGCCCCAGTATCTCACAGCCAGATAGTGGAAACTGGCTGGAAAAGTCTTCTGCAAAAGGAGCATGGCAGAGGTGCTGCTGGACTCCTGAGATGGAGGCAGAGCCCTGCACTTCCCCAGCATCAGCTCGTAGGATAAATTAGTGGTTTGGTTGTTCTGAGCTTCCCCATGCTGGGGAAAGGAAGGTGGTGTTGATAATTATTGTCTATCAGGAACCTGGTACCGCTGAGAATGACACTTGTAATCTGACCCAGAGGGATGTTAGTGGAGAGGTAGTGCATGGGAGGTGACACTTAGGGACACACCTGCTCACTGTGGTGTGAGGTGCACAAGTCTGTGGCTCATCTGGGAGGAGTAGGAGGGGCACGTTTGATAGAAGTGTGAAGATTTTTGTTCTCAAATCCCAAGAGTATCCACTCAGTAAACTTACTCTAAAATTAGAGTAACCTGTCACTTCTTGCTTGCCAGGAGAGGCCATGGGCTCGTGGTGTGTGGCTGTAAAGTCACTGGGGTCTTGTATGTAGTTCTGCTGCTTTCAGTATGCCAAAGCTGAGCAGCTACTCTGAGTGTGAAGGTCTGCCAGGGTCGGGCTGAAATACTGCCTGTTCAACTCGAGGAATTTACCATTGATTTCAGTGAGGCCACAGTTTTCACTTCTGGTCCTTTCAGAGAAAAATATGGTAGAAGACCCTAACTACTGTTGGGTGGAAAGAAAAATCATGTATTGGTTTTGGCTTGAAAATTCCCACATTTGCTCATGATTTTAAAATAGAAAATCTATTTGCCATATGTTCGATTCCAGAGCTTCGTCTCTGGAGAACCTGCTTCCTTAGGTTGCTTTGGATGTAGAGGGACTTCTTATGAATTTCTTTACTTTTTCCTCTTCTGTTTAACTTCTCACATTTACCATTAAACTAGCATTGACATTTCTGTGCCATCTGGCTTTTTTTTTTTGTTTGGTTTATTTTGTTGAGATTTTTCTTAAGGGGACGGGGGAAGAAAGATTCAGGATAAAACAAGAGTTTGCTAGACCAGCAGTCAAGAAAGTGAATAAGGAGAGTCCATGTTGAAACACTTTGCTAAGGGAGTCTGAGTTTCCAGGAGAGGTTTTATGTCTTACAAAAAATCAGAGGAAATCTCTGCATATCCAAAAGTTGGGTTGGTTCTGGCTCAGCTAATCTTACTCTCCATAACAGCAAAGAGGCACAGTGGTAGACAGCCCAGGAGTTGCTGACATGCCAGTTACTGTTTTATTCCTCTCTCAAGAGGCCAAGAAATATTCAGACAAATGAGGTTGTCCATTTTAAGGATGAGAAGGAAGTTGAAGTCCCTTGGGACTTGCAACCTCACGTGTTTTAAGGTAGAGGTTGGTATGTTTGAATGAGGCTACTGTGAAGGGAGAGAATTGGACTTGCTGGCTGGATTTCCTTCTGCTTCTGTTGGATTCATCAGTTCTCATTAGGGTTTGGACAAGCTCGGAAGAGGCTATTTCCAATTAGGAGGAGTTGTCAGCCCAAAACACAATAAAATAGTGTGTGTTGTGAACACTTCATGCAAGCAGCTTGTGGCATTCATAATCTTATCACACAGTTTCTTGCAATGTCTCACATTTCCCAGACAATGGGGATTTTTCCTAACTTACACCCAACAGCTTAAAAATTCAGTCTGCCTTTGCTGACCTTGTGCAGCTGAGGGAAGAGGTCACGGCTGACATTGTCAGCTGCAGTGATTTCAGACACGGTGTCTGAGTGTAGCATAAGCAGAAATTTATACTTTTTAATTTGGTTAGAACAGTATGTTAAATGCCCAGAGAAAAGGCCTGGCCTGGAACCTGGCCAGATGGTATGCATTCAAAATGTCTTCAGCAGGGGCAGAGCTGGGGGCTGACATCAGCCTGGCCAGACAAGGCCATGCTTGCACTGACACACAGATCACCCCTGCTTCACTTTGGGGTGACAGAAGAAGACACATGAGCCATGAACAAGATCATATATTGATCCTTCACAGCATGTAATTTATGTAAATTGCTCTTAATATATGTAGATAGAACTGACATTTTCTCCTGGACTGTTTATCTTCCAAGTCTCGTGCAAAATGATCAAATTATGACTCTGTAGAGCAAGAACATCTCTTCTCTCAATGCTAAAGATCAGATATTTGTTGTTGGCACAGACAATTTCATTACTTATTCCCAGGGTTGATATACAATAGCAAGACATTACACTGCATTGTATCACACTTACTGAATAACATTACACGTGGTTTATATTTAATTTCAACTCCATTCCTAATTTTGCTCTGGTGGAATTACATGACCAAACAGGGCTGTGGATGTTATCTACTGTGTTTGGATTGCACTGAGCAGCTTCTAGTTCACCCTTTACATGTTTATTTCTCCCAAACTCCACTATTACTCTTGTGTTTCCAGGTAAATATTTGGTAATTAATGTTCTTTGTTTGTCGAAGGCATAAAATAAGAGTTCTTATGCAACTATTTCACAAGTAATTAAACCCTATAACAACAGTGAGGTGATTTAATCTACATATTACTGTTTGGTTGACACAACGCTTCCTAAAGAGATATTGTGGGCTGAGGCTTAACCTGGTGTTAAGAAAAAGAGATGTAGACTTGCATGGGGTGCGACACTAAACCAAGGATCTAGAGGACTACACAGAGATTTAGAGTACCTGAGTTAATGCCTAGGGCTTTTCATGATGGCCTTGGTTGAGTCACTCAAACTATCAAGTCCTGCAGTAACTTGAGAGTACTTTCGAAAGTGATGTCACCATTTAAGAGTTCACTGAAGTCTCATGGAAGTTAGTGGGATTCATTACCCTAAGCCCTAATGCTTCACAGACTGAGACATCTGAATTTCATCCAGATTTCTGTCTTGACCTCTGCACATAGTTATCTCACCTTCCAAGTTACTTGTTGTGGAAGGCTAATGGCAGTTTTGCACTTCACAGATGTGCTGGTGGTGAGCAGTGAAGGGTATCTACGAGATGCTCATCCAGGATCTTCTGTCCCACATTGCCCAGAACAAGGGAGACAAATCTTCCCAGGCAGAACTGAAAAAGCCAAAGCCTCCCCTGCAATTCCAGTGCATGAAACACAGCAAGTGAAATGAAATGAGTCTGTTTCTTCTGTGAAAATCAAACCCAAAATATGTAATGAAGTACAATAAATAGGGAAAAAAATCAGAGTATGAATAAAGTTCTGCGAGCTCAGCACTGCAGAGTGGGTGGTGGAAGGGGTTGTCTGCACTCAGATTAGTCAGTTCAGGGTCTTCAGTCTTTCAAGAGTTCTTTCAGGCTTCACAGCCTTTATGAAACCAGTAATTTTCCTCTTATCTGGGTCCTTTTTGATTCATGTTGTTTTCAATCCTCCATGCTAGGGCAAGTGTTTGTGCTGGACTGGGTGGGAGCAGGGCAATTGCTGAAAAGGCTCCTGTAAGTATTAACAATAATAATGTGCACTTTATAACCATGGTTAGTATTAAAAGACATTTGACAAACACTGGACTTGGAATGAAAGGCTTTTAAAGCCCCAGCCAAGCTATTTGCAATTAGAACACAGTAATGTACATTCATTTTGTATGTAAGTTGAGCTCACAAAAATCTCCTTTTTTGTCCATTAACAAAACCACAGTATCCCCATGAACAAGTCCCCTTAATCTTCACAGTGCATAGTCTGTGATCTTATCCTTAGAAAAGCTGTGCAATGTCATGCAGCTCCAAGAGAAACAAAAGCCAAGTCCAAAGCAAAATGGACTCTCTCCCAGAACAAATAGCACTGATTTGGGGGCACACCAATATTTGAGGGTTGTTCCAGCTTGAATGAAGTGCACAAAGTGCAGGGAGCACAAATTCCTCCGGCTCCTGTATAAAAATGAAAAGAAGACAGAAATAAAGGAGTTGAGCATAAGCACAGCAGTGACTCCATTTCCTCACCCTGTCTTGAGTGTCTGTTCATTGAGGCTCCAAAGAGAGCAACAGGCAGAGTGCACAGAGAATAAATGTGTCTGACAGGCTTACTGCCTTATTACAGGATTTATAATTTTTTCCTGGTCTCAGAAGTGTTTATGAAAGATGCAGGAGTCAATCTCTACTCCCTCAGCCAATCACCACAGAGGGCCTGGGACTGTGTTTAGACAGTCTCCTTGGGCTCCTTCCCACCAACATAGGACATGTAAAGCCCTAAGCCCAAAGTGCTCCTCGTGGGTTGTGATGATCAACCTAGCTGTGGCAAGCAGCTATATTAGATAAACCAGTCCATAAATGCATCTGTCAGCCTGCCTGCATTATTGCTGTGAAGAGACACTACAAAAAAACACTCCAGGAATGATTAAAAATGTTATGAGGTCCGGACTGTGTCTGTACTCATTGGATCTTAATTTCTTCAAGTCTTCCTACACAAGGTTCACCATGCACCCATCATGGTACAGGGAACAGTTATACACTGCCTAACTGTTCCCTTTTGATGTTCCCAGTGGATTTTGTTTTGGTTTTTTTTTTCTTCTTTTGAAAAACAGTCTGCCCATACTGCCCATTCATGCAGTTGCAACTTTGCAGGAGTGGAAGCAAGTGTTTCAGAATGAAATCTTATTTCATTTTCTGGTGGCTGGGCTACTGTGAAGGCTTAGAGCCAGCCAAAATGAAACACTGGGCAATGGAAATCAGGCAGCTATTCAGCTGTTTAAATGCAGTTCATCCTTCTCTTTGGATAAACTGTGTGGATTCCCTTTCATAAATTAATATGCCTGCATCTACTCAAGTGAAGAGCTGCCCACATAGCCTTTGGTGGCAGTTGTATCCCCAACCTCAGGCTGACCTCTGAGGGTGTGCTTGCAGCGGTTGTTACTGCTGGATAAGTAGCCAAGGACAGATTGCAAAGGAGGCAGAGAACTTGACTCATTCCCATCCTTAAGCAAAACATCTGTCTTGCTGTTGTCAGATGAAATCAAGTATTTACTCTTGCACATTAAAAAATTTAAAGAAAAAGTCCTGGTGGGGAGGGCTGTCACCTCCCTGAGGAAGTTATTAGGATGGATGTAAAAGATTTATGGGAAGAAGTGTTTTAGCTGCCTCCAGAGCATCATCTAGCCCTAGTGTTGTTCCAGTTATTTTATCTGACTGTCCTTACAGGTATTTCGGGTAATTTACCTGCACAGCCAGCCTCAGAATTGCTCTTTTGAACGCAATTGCTGTTATTTGTGAGAGCACCACTCTCAAAAGCAATGTTTCATCTTTACTGTAAAACATCGTCCCTGCAATTATTGGAAAGTGTCTGTAGGAACCTTATGGGAAACACGGTGACGCCTGAAGCAAGCCCCAAACCCTAAACTTGGTCCTATTAGTGCCTGGCTGTGACGTGACACCGTCTCACCCCAGCACGACAGGAATGAGAATTTGGCCTTTACACTGTCATGTGTGCAGGCACTGGATTAGCTCAGTCTGGCTTCTTATAAGCACATTGCTTTTGGAAGAAGAACACTGCTTTATTTCCAGCATAAGTCCAAACAAAGAGTATAACTCAATGAGGAATTTCCCCTGCCTTGGAGCTGGCCCATACACTGCCTTCCCTCCAGCCCTCTTCCGATCAGCCACCAGCTCCAGCACTCTGCACAAGGCTTTCCAGACTCTGGGAATTTAGACTGGTGTCTCAGATGATCACCATACAACCCACCTGGCAACTAAAGGGCTGCAGCTTTTAAGACATCATAAAGGAAAAAATGGGGAAAGGCAATCTTTCCATGTGTATTGCTTCAAACGTCACTTTTGTTCAGCAGATCTCCCTGTCACAATAGAGTTGTGAAAGGTGGTAACAATTTACAGGTAAAAGAGGTTGGAGGGATCTTAATTACAAAGATATGTCTTGCTTTTGTAAGTTTTAAGTTAAAAAAAATAAATTTTAATTTGGTTTTAGTCACCTGTCCCCTTTGTCCTCTGGAAACAGTGAAGAGTAAAAAAAAAAGGAGCAGGGAAGCAATATCTAAAAAAGAAATCAGAGAATGAGAAAACATCCATCAGAATGGAAACATCTGGCTTCAGGAGAAAATAAAAAACACATTTCAAATTGGAAAATCACCTTGACAAATTTCAACATTCCATAGCCACTGCCTGAGGAAGGAATTTGGAGGAAATCCTTTGCTCGCTGTTAGGTACATGCACGGGGATGTAAAATCAGTTAAAGTTTGTTACCCTTATCTGTTTACTACCCAGAAGTGTTAGCTGGAAAAGGGCCCCATCTGCTGCGATTCAGAGCTGACCTTCCCTCCAGAAAAGGCTTTTAGATACAGAGATTCTGTTGCCAGATTTCTTCTCATTTAATTTTACAGAATGTCTTTACCAAATGGGAGGCGTGTGTGACCAAATGAGAACTCCAGGTAGTGACGGCTGTGCTGGTGTCTCGTGTTGTGCAGCGCAGGTGCACACAAAGCGGGGGAGGGAAGGTTATCGGTGTTATCGAGACATCACTGGCGAGTACAGCAATCACAGCAAAGCCTGACTGACATTTGCAGCAGCTCCTGTACTTAAATGAGCACAGATGTAGATACGGTAAAAGCACATAATCAGAGGTAGCTCCAGCTATCTGGGCAGTGTTGCAGACAGGATGACTGACTGCACCCAGTCATCCTCAGGCAGGCAGCTTACGTGATAATTTTATGCAGAACTGGAAAAATTAAAGCTGTCCGAAGTTAGCAAGATCAGGAGGAAATGTAAGGCTTCCTGTGACATTTATCCAGAGGAGGATATTGTTTTCCAGAGCTGCCTGGTTCAGGTATCTCATTTTTGAAGGAACTGTGCTTCGCTGTGTCACCTGCTGAGTTAACAACTGGTGACAATTACAGTAATTATTCTGGTACAGTAGCAATGGCATTGCCCAAATAAGTTTGAGGAATGGCTTTACTTGAACAAGAATACTATGAACCTGCAAAAACACTTGTGGGTTGAATCCTTGAATTTTCTGAGTCTGTTGATTCACAGTATTTAACTACCGATAACGCTGTTCCTTAAAGGAGCAGTACAAAAATAGGAGGCGATTGATACTGTGCTAATGAAACAAAAGCTTTGCAGCCATTGCACAGAACTCAGCTGTACAATATGTGAGTGTACATCTTCTCTGCAACCTGGATATTGCTCAATGTCAAGAACAGCTCTAAGGCAGCTCTAAGCAGAGAGCCAAGAGTAGACACTCGTTCTTGCACCAGCAGAGTGAACCTGCACATCTTGCTTTGGTCAGGCTTCCATCCCAACGCCCAGGTTTGTGTCCTGACGGAGAAAAGCCTGGGTGGAGGCTGCCCACAGCTGCCCACAGCTGCCCACCAGACTCTGTGCACACCTACAAGTCCAACTCCCTCTATCTTGCTTATGTCAGTGAAAGACTGAACAAGCCATTCCCTCAAAGGAGGCAGTTGGAAAGTGCTTCTCTTAATATGTAAACTCTGTTTCATAGCACTCCATTTCACTCTTCCAGCCTTACTACAGCACTTTTCCATCTCAGAGCACCGTCTGTATGACTCCTCAATTGACGGATGTTTATTCCTGAGGTCATGATCTTTCAGATGGGATTTTACACGGAGCCTTTTTCTTCCATTCCACCTTTGTGTTTTAACAAGAAGTTGTGGCATGAAAAGGAGAGAACAATACCAAATACTCCACTTAATAAATAGAAACTCAGCAAGGACACTAGAGGACGTGACTACTTCATAACTTCCAAATTATGCTGGATGTGAACAGGGAGACTATTCTGGATGGGTCTACTTGATTTCTTGCCAAGGTCAGGACTGGGGCGTTCTGATGACGAAGCTGTTGCTTGAGTTGCTTCATCAACTATTACTTCAGGTTTAATGATATCTCAGTGTTATTTTTCCTCTGTTCTTGAGGTGTTTGCTGTTTGTCACTCCATTTAGAGCCACAGAGGTCACCCATGTAATTCTATGAAAGGCAACATATATCCAGACATAAGTCTGGATATATGTTGCCTTTCATAGAATTACATATATAAGGCTGCACCCTATCACATATATCCAGACCTATGTCTGGATATATGTAATAGGGTGCAGCCTTATGTCAAGGCTGCACCCTGTTTTTCCTCTTCATCTTTATTAGCATTACTTTGCAGTTTTAAAGTCATTATTTCTCACCCTCAGTGGTGACTGATCTCTGATCCCTCATAGACTTGGTCCCTTCTAGTCCTGAGCTACAAAGAAAAAAATCTGTCAGGAACAGGTTCAGTGAGTAGTCTGTCCTTTAGAAGATCTTCACATTGTGTGTATCTCCACTTCTCTTCTCTGCAAAATATTAACCTGTATACCCACCACCATTCTTACTTTAGATTTTAGGTCTTACCTGGCATAGACTGCTTTCATGATAGTGATGTTTGCAAAGTCAGTCATGTTGTAATTTGATTTTTTTTTCCTTGCAAAATCCAAGCCTTTTTCAATAGGAAGCAACAAAATGTGGATTCCTGGATCTCTGAGGGCTGCTGGATTTTCCTCCAACCAACAGTGACATTTGTGGAAGGCACACAAAGAATGCCTGAAGTGCTGGGTGTTGTGGATGTGGGATGGGCTGTGGAGGAGTTAAAGCACTGCAGTGACAAACACTGGTCTGCGGTGGGTTCTTCCTGCCTTTAATCACCAGGATGTCCGATACTGGCTGGAAGTGTCCCCTGCTCCCTCCTGGAGTCCTTCTGGGGACTGAACAGCCCAAAGAGAAACAATACAGCCTTGTTTACAGCAACACCTTTTGTAGACCTTGAGAAAAGGGGCTGCAAGGGACCTGGGACATCTCTAGCTTACTGTACCCCCCGGCCCAGGGCAGGATCAGCCATCCCTAAGGATGGCAGCAGCCTGGTACAAAGAGCTCTGGAGACAGATCTCACAGTGCCTACAGCAGATCCTGTCACACCTCACCTTCCTCTTGACAGCCGTCATTCCTACACTTCTGGCTAAATTTTCCAAGCACAAGATTCATTATTTCTTGACCTGTGCCCAGGCAGCAAGCAGAGCAGATCAATCCTTTCTTCTCCTCACCAGTATTTTTTCCTGAGGGGTCCCTTAAGCACAAGCCTCACACAGGCTGTTGTTGACTTCACCTATGTGCCCTGGTAACAAAACCACGACATCTTGTCTTAGCTTGGAGTTTTCCTCTGTGACAGCAAAAACAAGTTTGTTTTTCCTATGTAAATAGTTTTTTTTCAATTCTTTGTAGGGGTTAGAATGACTTCTGCAGAGTGTTTACAATGCAAAGCCCAGGACTGGGCAGGCAGGGTGTTATGGAAGATGCTTTGCTCTCCAGGCTCCTCGATGAGGACCGCATGGCGACGTTGGGCAGTGCCCTTCCCTGACCTGGAGTGATCTCCTGAAATGCTCTGTGCCCCACGGGGTGAATCAGGCATTCAAAGTCATGGTCTTGGAATATTTTTCCTCACATGATGGACAAAACATAAATGGGTCAAGAAGTGGGGTTGGATGCAGAACAACACTTTTGTTGCTGAAGAATTCAGGGAATTCAAACTGGTTTCATTTTGCTCGGAATGAAAACAAAATAACAGGAGATTCTGGAGAAACAGAAGTCATTCAGAACCCCCTCTGCCTCTAATGCAAGCTGCTAACCCTGTATCCAGCTCACAGACATCTGAATCTGTCCCATGAATCTGTCCCTCTTCAGTCCTCATCCATCTCTGTGTCTGCTATGCAGCTTCTTAACTGCTCTGTCCTCCTTCCCATCCTCACTGCAGCTGGACCCAGCTCTGTGAAGTGAAACTGCCCTCCCTGCACAGATGGGGAGACTGAGGCACACTGAACTTGGCCAAGAGAGTTGCCATCCAGATCCCTGTGATGTTTACATTTATTTTTCTGCTTTTTGTGAAACCCATGGCCAGGTCACTCAAACCTTCATTCTTATGCCCCAAGGTAATTCAGGTTCCCCAGACCAAGAACTAGTCACTGGTCAGGATTTTCTTTATTTAAACTTTTTTTTTTTTGTGAAATGTTAGTTGTTGTGGTTTCTTTCCCTTTAGGAAAGTATAATTTATTAAAGCCAATATTGTTGATGGGAGCTGATTTGACAAATTTCTCAGTTCAAAACCATTTCCTTCGGGGGGAAGCACTGAAAATGTTGAAACAAGCAAGTCTGTATTTTTTAAACAAAAAATGTTTTGATTTAGGGTTCAAAATAAGTTGAAAATATGTAGGACAAAGGAAAGAGTCAATTTTAGTTTAAAAAAAAAGAGATTACAAAGACAAAATGAACCTTTCTTTCATATCACTTACATGCAATGGTTTTATAGCCCCAAATTATTTATTTAACATTTATTTACATTCTCTAGCCATGAAAAATCTCTAGGTTTGGTGTTTGTATAATTGGAAAGAGAAATTTTTAGAGGTTGCAGTTTGGAAAGCTCCTCAGGTCACTAAAGCTGTTTCTTCCCTTCTGGTGTTCAGAGCTTCTCAACTTGCAGACTCGATTCTTCCCATTTGAATTGGGAGAAATCCCTCGTGGGTGTGGAGACAAAAGCCTGGGTGGGTGAGATTGCCTCCAGGAGAGGACATGACGCAAGCACCCGGCAGCAGTTCTCCCTCCTGCCCTATGGCTGTGTTTATTTGCAGAAGTACCTGAACTGCAGTCTCTGCTCATGAGACTTTGCCCATAACAGCCACAGTTTGGACTATGCCACCGTCACATCTCCAGAACACCATCCCAAAACGTGAGACCCATCAACTCCATCTCATTTCCCCATCTCTCGAAGTGTTTCCCCCATCTCTTGAGGTGTTTAACAGACGGGTAGATGCGATGCTTGAGGACATGGTCTAAGGGTAGACTTGGTGGCAGTAGGTTAATGGTTGGACTGGATGATCTTAGGGGTGTTTTCCAGCCTTAAAATTCTATGATTCTATGAACTCCTCCGGGTCCATGAAGACAGGGGTGGGATGCCTTGGAGTTGATCATGGCACCCCAAATTAGCCATGCTTGAGTCTGGAAAGGCAGTGAAAAGCCACTCTTGATTCTTCTTTCAAGGGAACAGAAAACAAACGCACTGGTCCTGAATACAGGCTGTAATAAAATCAAGGTTGGGCTAACTGTGCAGAGCTCATATCTGCCATTCCACCAGTTACAGGTCTGAATAAGGCTTGTAAACCTTGATGAAGAGGTTTTTCTCTCCACCAAAATGTGACATGTTCTCTGTTGGACCACGACAATAGATCTGCCTCCAAATTACCTCCATCCCTCGGGCTTTCTTTAGATGTCAGTTATTTATTTCTTCACTCTTTTACTGTATTACCAGACTTCTGACAGTCCCTGAGAAGAGGACAAGAGGATAGAGATGCTGGACAGGTGGCAAGGGAAGCAGAAAGGCTGATCTGGTGTCATAGGTTTAGGAGCCATGAAACTTTGAGTAAATTTTGTTTCTAAATATTATGTTAGATGTTGGCTTACTTGAATTCAATAAGGACAAGGTATTGACCTCCTCAAGGTTAATAGCCCAGTGATTTACTAAGAAAAAGCATACGCAAGGCCAAATTGACTCTTGTGTTAATTATTTCTCTGGACAATGTAAAATGTCTTTTGATACATTTTCCATGATATCTGGAAAGACATTTCTGCTCATCAGGCTATAATGTTCCAGGCAATGACAAGGATGCTGGGAGCGTGCTGATTGCTTAAACTACATTCATTATACATGAACATTTCATCCACTGCAAAAACCCACTAAAAGAAGTAAATTTCCCATGAAATTGGATGAGATCAGTTTGCCTCTGCCCTGCCTTAGCTCCAGTGCAAAATCTTGGCAGTTGAGCAAGAACTCAACACAATCCAATTTATGGAATCAGTTGTGGCAACTCACACGGGTCTGAGTTTTGCCTTTCCTGAAATCTCCGGCAAAACACCTGCAGCTCCTTGTTAGAATATGCAAACAGATCTCTGGATATAACCACTGACAGAGAGGCAGCACTAGGGGAGGGTGTGCTGGGTGCTGGCCCTCAGGGGTAGTTTCTCATCCCAGTGCCTTGCCAATACTTGTACTAATGACCTGGAGGAAAACCTGGAATCGTTACTAATAGAGAATGCAGATGAGTCAGATTGGGAGAGTGGTAAATAACGACAACAAGCCATAGATGCGAGTGAGCTCGATCACTCAACAAATCAGATGCAATCAAAGTACATCTTTTTTAATACAGCTAAATATATAGACATGGGTACCTAGATGAACATATGCATATACTCCTGAGAAATCAGTGTGGCTTGTAAATGCTCCATATGGGTAAATTATGCATTTTGCAAGCATAAATACTTTATTGCTGCCAGACTTGTAGGTTAGTATAGCTTGAAGCAGAATTACCCTGATGTGTTACCCACTTAATAAAGACATTGAACTCCTGTGCAGTGCTCTCCTACACCAACTCCTGCTGCAGCCCAGTGAGGATTGAGAGCTCCGACACAGTGAAGCTGGTTTTCAGCACAGGTTACATGAAGGGGTTAGCATCACCTTGAGATAGGTGGGCACTGAGGTTTGTTTGCTATGCCTTCCCCATGGGAATCCAGTACTTAGGACAGTAGGATGGATGGTAACTGGGAATTACATCTTCAAGCATGTGTAGGGCACCTTATCAGCCCACGCAGTACAACTTTGCTTTTCTAGTAATCTCTTTGCTTCTTCTGAAATTAAGCCGGTGCATAACTTACACCAGACACAGGAGCTACTGTGCTTGCAAAGCCCCTTGCAGATGCCTTTCCTATCTGTGGCTCTTTCTTCCCTGGGGCTGTTATTCCCCTCTGTAGTAGAAGTGGGTCTCTGGAGTAGCTGCTTTCGGTGCTGACAGCTTTCTGATTAATGGCAGTGACAGCTCCGACTCCCTGTGTGCATCAGGGAAGGCTGCACAGGTCCTTCCTCTCCCTCCCTCTTCTTGGTTCAGCCTTTAACTCTGTGGAAATCTACCCATCACAGCTACCACCTGGCAGGTAAATTCAAAACATGCAAATTCCTGACATCTAAGCTAAATTAAAAAAAGAGCAACATCAGCACAGCGGAGACTGTATCACTGGAGGTATGAGGATAAAATGCAGCAGGGTTTGTGGGGAAGATCATTTATTAGACCACATACATACTTGCAGGGGGGAAGTGGGACAAGCTTTTGGACCCACAAAGATTTCTTTAGTCTGAAATCAAAGCAAATATCTTCCAAGCTGAGCAGAGGTTGAGACTAACTGCTCTGAGGTTACATTAGGTTCGTCCGTTAGGCAGTGTGGGAGAAAAAGGGGCTGGTACCTGGAGATCATATGAGAAGGGCAGGAATAAAGTCACAAAGCTTCTTTGAACAGAGACAACCAGCAAGTTTTCACTGCCTTGCTGATGGATTAAGCAGGTATGGAAAAATTTACAGTATATCATAATAGCAGCAACTCTGCTAGTCCTCGATTTTTAGCAGTCAGCAGAGTTATGAATTTTAATTGGAAGGTTTAAATGCAGAAAATATCTACCAAGGTCCTGTTGTGCTCTTTGACTCTGGGAAAAAAGGACAGAAATCACAGCTCTGAGAGCTCTGACGACGTGACACATGGCAGGGCTGCAAGCAGTGCACGAAGGGGAGGGAGCTCCCAGTCCTGCTCCTGTACTAGCTTGGCTGGTGAGCTGAAAGGACAATGAAGCAGAGAACCAGAATTAATATTCCCTCCTAACACAATAAAAAAGTTAAACTTTGCGAGCAGAATCTCAGTTTTACCAAGTGGGAACATGGAACAGGGGGAGAGAGCAGGAACTACTGTGGCAGAGAGCCAGGCAGACGAGACTGAGATCCAAGAGCTTGAACTCAGCCCGCGCCTGCCTGCCGAGCATCCGCAGCCTCGCCAGGGCTAACAACCAGGGCTAAACCCGGGGCTCTTCAGAGCTTTGTCTGTTCAGATGCTGACATTAAGTGAGCTTGTGTCAAGCCACAGCAAACCCTAGTGCTGGGTTTGCACTGGAGATCTTGGAGCATACATGGAAATAAACTTTTTGGCCAGAGTGGTTAAACAACAGAAACCACCACTACTGCGAAAGAACTCACAACAGGGATAAACCTTGCAGTGATTTATTTCTTGTTACAAAGGCCAGAGCCCAGGAAGGGGAGAGCAGGGCTGTGGGGTTTGAGGCAGACCATCCTAATCCTCTTGTAGGCAGAAAGCATTAGCACAGCCTTGGAGAAAATTTGTTGGGCTCAGCGGGCTGTGTCGGGCAAGCAAAGTGCTCAGCAGAGCTGCAGGCCAGTAGCGCCCTGATCCTTTGCCATCTCGTAAATAAAGGGAAGGGAAATCAGTTTAATCCAAGCTCAATGTGTATTGGAATATAACCTAAATAAAACAGCCTGAAAGCACAAGAACAAATCATCAGGGAAAGAAATCTCCTTGTGCTGCCTGCTGAAACTTCCCACTTAGGAGCTGGAAAAACCCGCTTTGTCTCTTGCTTTGGATCTGTTTCTTCGTTTCCTTTTACACATGCAACTGAACTGTGCTGCCTGCTGCTCACACGTCCCAGCAGCCTTCCCCCATAAATATCCAAGCTGGGGCCCACATGAAAGGGAGCACGTGGCAGACTGGGAAGATCCCTTGATTGAAAGATTTTTTGAAAACTGGTTAAAAAATTAATTGCAGCCTTGTGATCGCAGTCCACAGATGCTTTCTAGATCCACTGAGGCAGTGCTGGGAGGGTTAGAAAGAGGAATTCTTCAGGAAGGCTCTAATTTTTGAATTGTAGGGGCCCGAGGCAATTCTGGTACTTATCAAAGGACTCAGACTTAGTGGAGTTAGAAGACCTGGGTTTTCAATCAATACCTCGAGAGGCAGAGCCAGGCTGGTATGCTGCATCAGATACCTCCCCTCAGTGTGACTCCCAGGATGGTGCCCACACTAGCTCTGTCACACTTATGTGTGCAGACAGTCACTGTGTAAATATTTCACGTGCTTCATTTTCTTTTACACAATGTTGACACGGCAACCAATGTCACTTGTGCAGTTGGGTCATTTTGTGTGGATTCTGTGATGTCTGTAGTAGAGTAAAGCTCTCACTGGTCGTGGCTCTTTCTCAGTGGGGACACAAATGCCATGGGTTTCCTCTCAGTGCAAATTGTTGGCATGAAAATAATATCTACAGAAGATGCTATCTCTAACCCCGCTGCTTAATTTGGGTGCAACTGCCCAACAGGTTTAAAAGTTATTAAAAGGAGACTAATTCTCTCTCACGCACAAACACAGGATAATCACGTAAGCCTTGTTTCCTTGGGAAACCAACTGAAAAAAATAGCACTAGCAGAAACATACTGTAAGATGTGAAAACAGACCAACAGCCCTTCCAGTTGGGGAACGTGAGAAAAGCCACCAGCGAAGTCCCCTGAGCTAGCAAGGTCAGCACAAGTGGGCTGCAGCTTCGAGAAGGGAGCAGGCAAGCACCTTTCCACAGGCTGCAAAAGCAGCATATGAATGTGTGAATGCTTCACTAGCTGCTCTCTTTGAGCTCGAGTGAAGGCAAAATTGCTGTTAATTAATGCTTCACATCACAGTATAAATCAGAGTCTGCCACGGCAAAGAGAGGTTCACAAGCAGCCAATTATGTGTGAAAGTAAACTGTGGGTAACAACAAGTGTGCTCCTTAGCCAGGGGTTGAGAAGCAGCTGCCCAGAAGATGATCTGCATGAACTCCCTGTATTTCTGTAGCATCCCAGTCCTGTGTACACATCACCTGGGAATTCCCATGGGATGCCTCAGAGCAAGCATGGCCTGGTGCATCAGGACTGCTGCAAATACAGACTGAGGGGTTAGCAGACTCTATCCGCTCCCCTGCGCTTGTGCCATCCCTCTGACACAGCAGAACCAAAGAGGAGAAAATCTGTCTGCAACTCAGATCCAGTCCCAGTACTCATGTTCTCAGCATAAAACGAATGAGACAGTGCACACCCAGCCAGATTCCTCTGCTGGGATGCAGCACCGAGTGATGCTCACGGGGAGCCCAAGATGTGAGGCTCCTTGGCGGGAGCATGCCCATCACTGTCGTGTTGGTCCCGCTGTAAGGCACCAGCCATGCTGTACAACACATGCTGATTTTCAGCTGGGTTGAGTTGACCTGGACGAGTCATGCTAAAGCTAAAAGTTTTGACACTGTGCTCCTTGAATTCCGCCTGCCATGTAATTAATCCCACTGAGAAAAAAAATAAAATGACTAGTTGCCTGCCAAGTGGTGAGGTGAAGCTGCCTCAAAGGGAATCCTTCAAACACCATGCTCTGGCCTCTTTATTTCCCTTTCATCATTTATTTGGCTATCTCGGCGCTACACACGCACCCCACATCCTGTTTAAATGTACACTGCATCTTCCTTGGAAAAGGATGACAGAAATCAGGATCCAAGATCAAAGCAGAGGACAGCTTATAAACAAGCTGAGATTTTAAAAAGGCAAAAGTGTTCCTCAAATGTAACGGCGCTTCATTGTGGAAGGGAGTGGGAGGACCTTCACTGGGAGGTTGTGAAGCCCTGGGATTGGGCACTCAAGGAGAATTTCAGGCTAAAGCAACACAGAGAAGCTCCTCCAGGACCAGACCTGCCTGACTGCTGGATGTTGATACACACATCTTTCCTACCAAAACTAGCACTGAGGAGGCACGATCGCTCATAAGAGATGTTGGGAGCAAGTGCCACGAAGGGAGAAGAACTTTGTGAAGAGTGTAATGACATAGAGGAAGTTGGTCTTGTAATTTAGGCTGGACATTAATCACAGAATCATCTAGTCCAACCCATGTTTCTTACCATGGGAAGAGCCAGACTGTAGGATGGCCTTCACATAGAAATAAGGAGACCAAGATGCCAGTCTAGTTTTATGATGGAGCTTGGTACATTTTATCAGAGATGTGTGAACTGTGCTTGTGCAAGGTCAGTTATGCAAAGCAGTTATATCCAACCGTTGGAGTATTTTGCTCATCATGATGCAGTAAGAAAATGGTTCTACCCTTGGCCATGTGAGGGATGGGAGGAAGTTATCAAGGCTTCAAAAGTAGCATGAGGGAGAAAGGTCTGTAAAATAACTCTTACAAAGAAGAGGGAAGGACCTGGCAAGATCTGTGCAGGGGCAAATGGAGTGCCATGGACCCTGCATAACCTGAGATATTGATTCAGTTGGCTCAAAAACATCCTCTCTGTATGTTGCACATTTCCAAACTCAGGGATGGATGCAACTATGATGGCCCTGAGAATAAAAAGAACCTGTAACAAACCAGATAGTGGTATCCTAAAAAGGTTAATAGAACTTCTTTGTGATTAGTGACTCCTTGAACTGAATGGAATCAATAGAAAGCATCTGTGGCAGACAAGAGGAGCTGCAGATGTAGGTATTTGGTCTCCTGAAGATACTTAGAACCTCTCCTTCATGTCTCCATCCTACCAGCTGCCTGAGGACATTAGCACTGCCTGTCTCCCTTGAGGAGCTGCACAGAGCCCTGTGCAACAGGTGAGGAGACACTCCAGCACTTGAATGATGATGCTTTAAATATATTCATGTAAGGTTACAAGATTAGGCCCCAGGAGGATAAAATGAATAAATCTTACCAAGAACACTTGATTGCTTTTATGTGATATAATTACAGAGCGAGCCGAAGGAAGGGAAGAGAGCAGCTGTACTTGGGTATATGCTGGGATCTGAGTCAAGGCACTTGGTACAGTGCCTCAAAAAATGGCACATTCAAATTTCCTGGCCAAAGAATAGCTAATTTTGTAAGAAGAGGATTTTGTTCCTGTAAGAAGCCCATCAGAGGCACAAGGAAAGGGACAGTCCATGTAGGAGAAATCCATCACTCTTCAAGGGAGGTACCACCTAATACCTCCAGTAAGGTCTCGATGGTGGGTAGATCTCTTAATACCCCATGTTGGAGTTAAAACCTAATGGCTATTTTCCCATAGACTGAAACTAAAAGTTTCTTAAGAGACAGTTGGGGTCAGCTGCTAAATAATCAACAGGCCTCCATGGAAGTTCATGGATTCCTGATGATTTACCCCAGATGGGTGATCCAGCCAGTTTTCCACTGGACTTGCCACTTATATTTTCATTGGTAGCCCTTCCAAGATAGTTTATGTAACCTATTAGGACCCACCCACTGATCTCCAAATAGTTTTCCAAAGCCAAAGGTGCTGTTTGTGTTTTGAGACTGATATCTTGCTGGCAGCATGATTCAGGTTTCCGGCAGCAGGTATGAGGTTTAACTGCAGGAAATGAGCTTATTTTTAGCCAAAGCATTCACTGGAGGTTTGTGTAAATGGATTTTTGCTGGGTGTCCTGTTTCTTAGGTAATTGAGTATAAAATTTTAACTCTTGCTTTTAATATAGAATCTATTCTAAGGAAATAGTAACTGAGTGGATCCAGGAAAGTTCTTGCCCAGGAAAACACCTAAGGCTGGGAGGGAAGTGTGAGCTGACAGTCCTGGAGACCGGCAAACTAGTATGTTTGTGAGATTTTCAAGCAGCAAATGAGTGTTGGGTTAAAGAGAAAAACACTGGGTTTGATTCAGTTTTAATTTGACCCTGTGGAAGTTGTCTTCTTTTGATTTTTTTCTGATGGGACCTTGTGAAACTGATGGAAAAGTCTAAATATTCTTATGGAAATGTTGTGTTCTGCAGAGGCTGAATTTCCAGCTCAAAAATCAAAACAAAATCATGATGACAGCAAAGCACCAATCAGCCCTAAGCAACTATCTACTTGTCTCCAGAAATCTGATTGATTTAAGTATGCGCAGAAAAGAACAGCCGGGGGGGTTCAGCCTTTCTCTCTCTTTTGTGGGACCAGGTATCTGTTTTTTTCAGTGGGTTAAAGCTGTCTGTCTGACATGATAAATGCAGAGTATTATTAGAGTGCCAGAGCCTCCTCTCCCAAGTCCTCCACGGGTGCTTGTTCCCGCTGTGTGCCTGTGATGGGAAGGTCTGAGACCTTTGCGTGGTGTGGAACTAACTTCTCCAGCCTGTTCAGGGGGAGAAAAAGCTTTTATGGGGGAGTGACACACCAAGAAACAATGTGTAGCTCACATCAGCGTGGATGCAGGTTTCTGTGAGTCCCTAACCTGGCCCAGCCTGCCAGCCAGGTGTTGCCAGCGCTCAAGCATTCAGAAAGCTTCTCACTGCTGCTCCTTCTTGGGAGGGGCTCTTAGAGGACTGGCAGCGTGTAGGAGATATCTGAGTGGGGGTGCAAGGGTTAAACCTCGAATCCCGTCGAGTTCATTCCTCTGACACAGCCCCCCCTCCCCTCCTGCACAGCTATTCCAGCATGCAAAAGCCCAATAAAGAGGATAATGGATTGATTTAACCCTTTAAACGGAGAACGCGGCTGTGCACCGGCTGCGGTGTGTGCGCGGCCCCCAGCTCGGTGTGAGCCCATCCGGCGCACACGCACCCACGCGTGCACACGCACCCACCGCTCCCATCACACGCGTCCACCCATGTGAGAGTAGATCTGACACGGTGCAGGAGACATTCGCCCACGCAGATCTCATTAGTTGTCTCGAAGAGGGAAGGAAACGAGCAAGACCCGGCGAAGTCCTACCCTGCTTTCTGTCTCAGGCACCCGTGAGGAGGGAGGGGGCAGAGGCGAGAAAAGCTTTTTGGGGGATTAATGAGCGAGACTGTGTTACAGTGGTGAATTTATCGTCTGGCCCGAAGTGTAATTGTAGCACAGGGATGGGCGCTCTGGGGAGTTGTTCGGTTGTTGCTGTCGGGTGTTTTTTAGCTGTTGACGCACCGGGGTAAAGGCAGAAGTTGGTTGTGCCGCACTCTGGGGGAAGTTGGCACAGTGAAGGTGTCTGGGGGGGCTCTGGGGCAGGAGCAGGAGGATTTGAACCTCCCGGGGGTCTGGCTTGCTGCCACTGCCTTTGATCCCAGTGCCAAGCTGTCTCTAATGCTTGTGGGGTGGCCAGCTCTGCCTCAGGACCTCATGCCCTGTTGCCCTACTCACCATCCCACTTTTGTCACAGCAGGGGTTGGATGGACACAGGGAGTCCTCAGGGACTGTGGGACACCAGGATAGTCCCTCAGTGCATTTCTGTACCTGTCTCAAGTGCCCAGACTCCAAGGATGCTGTGGGACTGGCTTCATCCAGTGGTTCCTCCCACTCCAAAATCCAACCCTACCATGCAGTTCTGTCCCATTATGTTGGTTGAAAGAAGAGGCCACGTTTGCTGAAAGCCGTTGAGGCTGCAAGTCTGCCCGTATGGGGATACCTGAGAAGCAGAATAGGGGTGTATCCAGCAAGGTGAACAGCAGCTGGAGATGGAAGCCCTGGGGAGACCCAATGGGAATGAGGATGGAGGGAAAAAATCACCCCCACCTAGTTATTATTCATGATCTGTAAAGAGGAGATGCCAGAGCATGAAGAGGCTTCCTAAGGTGATGTCTCTTCATAATCTGTGCATATGTATATCAGCACAAAGTGCTTTGCAGTCAGGTGTGATGCCTTCTCCTCCACCAGCAGCTCTTCAGTCTTGCACAAAAAGCCATTCCATAAACTTACAGGAGTTTACAGGGACTCGGTGTGCATTTGCAAATCAAACCCTTTCTCTGATTTGCAACCTCACAGCTTCCAAATCCCCCCCCCAGCATAAAAGTACACTGGACTGAGCAAGTGCCCACAGCTGAAAGGGAAAAGCTGGGTGAGTTTGGTTTTTTTTTTTTATATTTTATTTAATCCACATTATAGCCTGCCCATGGGAAATCCTGTTAAAAGATCAGTGCGGATTTTCCGAGCCGAGGGAAACGTTACATCTCAGTCAGAGAGTCCTTTGGATTAGCTGGGCTTTGGGAGGACAGAACTGCTGCAAAAATCCCTGCACAAAAGGCAGGGAGGCCACACACTAACCAATTTGTTGGCCCGGTTCCTTCTCTTCCTAGTATTTTTCAAAGAGAAAAGGCAAAAATAAAAATCCTTCTCAATGCACTGAAAAGTTGTGTGCTTCTCACAATTGATGATTTTATATCATTTGTCTCCTTGGTGCTGCGTTGCTGAGAGGGAAGCACCTGCCCTGGCAAAGGCACCAACCTCAGGTGTGATGGGACTGCCGCCAGCTCTGTGGGATCCCCAGGGCTGGGATTTCACAAGCTGAAATGAGAGAGAACAAATGAAGGTAAAACAGAGGCGATGGATCAAGCAGGGTACAATGAGACAGCGAAGCTGACACTCTCTGCCATGCAGGCAGGGATGGAGAAGGTTGTCCTGCTGAGTGGCATCCAGCCCCATGGGGCTGGGCAGAGCTCACAGCAGTGCTGCAGGCACTGGCTCAGTGCAGAGCATCCTCCCTCCTTTGGGACACAGAACAAATCATTGGCAGGATGGTGCCCAGAATGGTCAAAGTTGGTCAGGTGTCAGCCTGGGGAGAAGCTAGGCGGATTGGGATGGGGGAGCTGCTGATTCTTCAGAGGTTCTCTCTCTCCTTTCTGCTATGAGAAGGGGCATAAGAGCGAGCAGGGCTGTGCCAGCCCAAGGACTCTCTCCAGCAGTGCCCTCAAAGGAGTGGGGCACAGAGCAGGGAGAAGGAACAGGAGGTCACAGTCAGGATTAGGTACCGGGGACCCGCCGCTACCAGCTTGTGCTTTACCCCAGACTCCTGCTGCTGGGCAGAGCGCGACAGGACCCTCGGTTTGACTCCTTGCATCCTCCAGGAAGATGGAGAACTTGACTGAGCTTCCAGCAGGGAAATGGAGTTCTGCCCAGTCTCCCCCAGCCTGTGGGTTCAGATGCCGCCAGGACTCGGTGGGGACCCCAGGTCCACTCCCTCCCCTGGAGTCTGGTGGCAGCTATTTATGGAGAAGAGACATTTCCCAGTCGTGTGCAGGAGCCCATTTGTGCTCCTCAGGCTGGCCTTGAAGCTGATGCTGAGAGCTGAGGCATTGGGAACATGCCAAAACACCAATTTATAGACAGTTCTTTGTGTTGGATACTTACAAGCCGCTTGTTCTACTTTCATTAGCAGTGGGGAGGTGGGGGAAGAAGCTGCCCAAGCTCCTTGGTGCTCTTGCCCATCCAGCCATGCTCAGCCCCTCTCATTCCTGTGACCAAGCACTCACTGCCCTTGCAAGTAGGCTGGCTCCAGCTGTTTTCTATTCCAGCTGCAAGTGCCTTCACTATTTTTTTAACCTCGCACTTTGGAAAAGAGCAGAAGGATTTCTAAGTGACTTCAATTTGTTAGGCTGGAATATTTCTTCCTCCCCCTCTTTTTTTCCCCTTCTTATTCTTTATTTCTTTCTCTGCCATTTAAACAGATACTTCCTCTGTCCATTCTCTTCTCACCCTGTGTGCACGGGGTGGGACAGCACAGGAGTGGGACAGACTGGGTGGCCCAGCAGATGAGCGGTGGGATTCGGAGGACACAAAGAGAGGCTGCACATTCTCCAGGTTGCCACACAGACCCCTTTTTCCATCCACAGCCAACCCTGCTATCAGATGGGATCCAAAAGGCTTTTCCCAGACAACCAGGGAACATCCCTCGCTTTCCACACAGGGCCCGTAAGGCTAAAATTAGACGTGTTTCCCTTTACAAAGCAAGTAATTAGTTCAGGAGAGGGCACGAAGGGAAGCGTGAAGAGAAAGGGAGCTCCCCTTATAAAATATTTACCTCCTCAGCCTCAGCAAGTGCCTCCTGAGAAATTTTGGAGAATGGTCTAATTAGGCTCAGAGCTCTGCTTCTGTTTCCCACGTCTTCTGCCCTCCTCTTCGCTCATCCTTTATTAATGAGGCCTTTGCGCGACATAACGCAATGTTTATTTCCTAAGGGGCTTTTTACCCCTTTGTTCTTGCACAAGAAAGGGAAATACCATTGTGTCTAAGAGAAGGGAGTTTCATTAAAAGATGTGCAAAAAAGTATTTTGAGATATTTTAAAATATATGTTTATGCAAATATATACACACACATGCATATTTATGAAACACAAATGAGTCTTTCTTGTGTCAACCTGCAGTTCCCTTTAAGTCTTTTTCAGGATATTTACCCTAGACATACCTCACCCTTTGTGACTCAAGGAATTCCTTCCTGGTGACACCATAGCTCAGTGATAAAGGATCAGTTTTAAAATTAAACACGTAGGGGGCTGAAAAAGTATCCAGCGACATCTTATTTGACTTAGGCGCTTTTATAACGTTGAAATCAAGTAACTGTTTTATAAAACCAGAATTTGCTAGAAGGGCTTAATGCATTTTTTAGTAGGACTGAGGAATAAAGTAATTGCAGATTTATTGCCACCCTTAAAAGTAGGGGGAAAGATACACTGTTCCACCTGGGACCACTTAAGCTTATAGTGTTTTAAAGAATACGGTCAGACAGGACAGTTTTATTAATATTTAGGGAAGTGTTGGTTCACCACCCTTTCTTCTTTTTTTCCATGTGTATTTTGCAGAAGAGGTGGAAGTGTGACTCTGCACTGCCTTACCTGCAGCCTTAGGGACAGAAATCTGGCTTGGCACTCCCAGGTCGCCCTCAGCCTTTGTGGCAACCCCAAGTAAACGACCTGCTGCCATCACAGCCTGTTGGCACTAGGGCACATGTTTTTATTTCCAGCATAAAGTGAAGCAAAAGGTTGTTCTGAATTTCTTCATATAGTAAGCAAGCTGCTGAAATAATATTGCCTGGGAAACCGTTATGTATTTTTTATTACTAAGATAGTAAAATATTGAAATGACTTCCGACAGAAAGCAAAGAGCAAAGGAAAACACCCAGGAGAAATTATTTTATCTCAGAAGCTTTAATTGAATGGTGTAAAACATTTTTATGGTAAAAGAAAGATGATTTATTTTGCTTTTATGATCATCTCTCCTGTACCAGAATGCCTTCTCCGAAAAGCTTTCACACTCCCATATCTACCTGCCTTCGTGTATTTGGGAGCTTCTGCTGCAGAGATGATACTGGAGGATAGTTTTATGTTTTCCTTGCTTTTTTTTTTTTTATTTCTTAGCACTGCCTAAAATGTTGTTTATGTGATTGACTCTGCAATGGTTTTGCATCCCCCAAGAGAGCAGAGGGAGGTAGAGGTGAGCCCAGCACACTCATTAGCAAACCTGAGCATGATCTTTTCCAGGGCCAGGCTGGGTCTCTGAGCGTACCGTGGGATCCTGATGTGGCTGAGGGTGCAGGAGCAGCTCCCGCTGTCCCCAGGAGCCAGTCCCCAGGAGCCAGTCCCCTCCTTTGCTCCATTGCAGAGACCAGACCTCTGAGAAGGGCATTCAGTCGAGGTTTTTGTGAGGTAAACTCTGTAGTGAATGACAATGTGTCACACAAAATGACTGTTTCTCCGGGGGATCCTAGAGATACTGTAATTTAGCAAAGGAATCTTGCGAAAGAGCCAGCGAGACCTGTTTTTATCCATCCCCAGTGGCTAGAAAGCAGATTTCATTTTGAAATTCAGACTAGTTGGTCCTTCTTTCCACGCCCTCGTGCATGCCAAGCCTGGGGAGGGGACCTTGGTGACCCCCAAGCTCAGACAAGCAGCTAGAGCAAGAAGGTCCCATTTGATGTGTTGAGTTGGAGGGTCTGGGGTGGGAACTGCGCTTGGTCATGGAAGGGGAAGAGCTTTATTGAAACAAGGCAGAAACCAGCGATGTTTTGGGAAACTTTGAGGTCTTGATTTCATCTGTGGCTGCCAGAAGGAGAGGTTCCCTCCTCCAGCTCTTGGTGAGGGTGCAGGGTATCGTGGTGCAGGTTTGTGAAGGTTACAAATACCATCCAAGAGCAAATGAGAATGCAGCCAACGCTGCTGGTGTGCCCTGTGTCAAGGGGACTCGACCACTGAGATGGAGCAGGAAGGGCACTTGCACGATTCCATTCTGAAGGGCTGCATGGGACTGTGTTGTGTTTGACAATGGTGATGGCTGGTCCCATCTCCCTGCCCAACAAGCAGCAATTTGGGGCTGCAACCACGCTGGCCCAGAACTGGTGGGGAGAAAAAGGGGCAGGCAGGCAGCACTTCATCCCACCTGGCTCTTGCCAGGGACTCTGAGGGGACACACAGGGGGGCCTGTGGGTGCCCCTTGCCCAGTGCCCACCCTCAGGATCCACGCTGAGCTCTGTCTCTGCTCCAGGGCTCTGGCAGCGCTCACTTTGCTGACACTTTGAAAGAGGGCAGCTGTTCTCCTTTTGCTGAAGCAGCCTCCTATTGCTAAGGCAAGATGATTGCATTTCATACCTTCCCAGCTCTAATTTGCACTTCTTTGGGGAAAATGCTAGGACAAGTTAAATCAGAACAGCTGCTGTCTCCCTGGGTTTTAAAGGAAAATGAAACAAAACCCTCTGTATTTCTTTAAAGTTCTTGCAGTGCTTAGGAAGTCTGCCTGGCTGACTTCTCAGAAGGCTGAACATCTGTACCAACAGAACGTGGGATGTTCTAAACCATTGAGGGGCAGGTTTTTGGGCTCCCTCTCCCCACTGTTCTGGTAGAGGCCCCCAGATGTGGGACTGCAACAGCACTGCCTGGTCGCTCAGTTCCTGCCTGCTACCCCGAAGTACCTGGTTCTGTCTCCTGAAGCAGCGCAGCTCATCGTGGGTAGGAGCCAGTGAACCCAAGAACTTCTTTTTCCTGACCAGGCTCCCTGCAGAGATATCCTTCCCTAACTGAGGGGACAACCTGGTCCCCGTGACCAGGTCAGGCTTGGCCCATCTGTTCACATGCCATCAGCTCCAAAGCTGTTTCAACTTCTCCTCTTGCCTGAAGTGCAAATACAGATGCCACGGCTCGTTTTCTTAGAAGCAGCCTCAAGAGGACGAGTACCTCTAGGACTGAAACAAAACCACCTTAAAAATTCTGTGGTGAAGTTACACAGAACAATGTGTGCTGCCTTTGAACAGTATGTCACGCTACAGAGCAGGTGAAACCATAGGCATTGGTTTTGAGCAATTTCTGAAGATATTTTTCTTATTTTGTATTATTTTTTTAATTATTTTCCAGTGTGCTGGAGCAGACTGCTGACACACCAGAGGGAAACCATGGGGCACACGTGACAAGGATTCCCTCACTGTATTTCTACTGGGTTTTTTTAATAAACACCGACATTAAAACTTGTCCATTTAATGTGTTAAATCCTGTCTCGGCGTTTCTATAGAAACCAGCCGGCGGTTCATTACAGCACGAGGATTCCCAGGCTGACCTCATCAGATTCTCCCTCTGCAGCGTCTCTCCCACTCTCTGGTCACGCTGTTATCTCTGTCACACATCTCTGGATCCGACCTCCTTTTGTGTCACTACTCAACCCTAATCCCTTCCCCTACCCCTGCCACCCCCTTCCCCTCTGTCACCACAAGTACCTGAGGATGGATAAGGATTCCTGAAACAAAAGGACCATATAAGGCTGGTGTTTGCAGAGAAGTACCATCACCGTGGCAGGAATGATTTATATTTCCTTTCTTCCTCCAACAGTTCTTTGCCATTTACTTGGTGCTGAAGGAAAACCACTCTCTTAAAATGCCGTTTAAATATTCCACCAGAGGATTCCCGCACATGCATTCTGTGCCCAATAAATAGAGAATCCCCTCGACTACATTTGACTTTCAAGTGTAAAATCTGCACATTTTGTAAGCACACTGCCTCTTAATTGGCAGGAAGCATCTGCATAAATCATAGCACACCTATTCATGCTGTGGCTCTGCACGTGGATTGGGGATTGCTGCAACGAGCCCCCCTGAACTAAGAGGTGCCATCACAGCAACCTGCACTTCTCCAGGCACTGTTCTCGCTTATCCTTCCCCTGTCACTGTGTCACTGTGATGCAGCACACTTTTTCCCTGGTGTTGGGAACGTTTTTGCCCTGGTGAGCAAAAAGCTCACTCCTACCAGCCTTTCTGCACAGCAGACTCTTTCCTCCTGCCCATTTCTGGCTAGAAATGAGGTTAGACTCAAAACCAAAACAGGCCATGGAGGTTACATACCCAGCACCTCTGCAGTCTGTCCCTGGGGAGGCAGGGATGCAGGTTTTGTGTCTGTATGCTGAGCATCACCCCATGCCCTGCATCCATCCCTCCTTGCTGTGTCCACAAAGCAAAAGCCCCAGTGTAGTGCTGGGACTGGGGGCTCATCCTGATGCATCCCCTGTTGGAATGTTCATTCTGGGGTTTCAGAGGTATGTGCTATAGATACACATCCAAATGGAGGACATTTTAGCTGGAAGCTAAAGCCCATCACCCTTAGGTGCTGCTGCTCCAGTTTGTCCTTGGCACAAAGGGCATGGCCAAACCCACAGCTCAGAAGCCACTTTCCAGGACAGGTGCCACTCACTGTCATTGTCCTTCCCCTTTTCACAGCTTCCACCTACTTCTTTCGGACCATCCTATTTTGCCAAAGATTATTGCAGAGGGCAAAGAAGAGAGCAGCAACCTCCTTTTAACCTTATTGACAGGATTACTGTCATTATAGCCCAAACACTTAGCAAGTCCTTGGGGCCAGGCTGGGTTTTTCCTCTGTCAGGAGAAGCAGGTGAAACACATCAGGTATACTCAGGGACACAATGTGGGATATTTCTCAACAACACCCATACACCCCTGTTTCCTCAAAAAGCAGGTGACAGTGCTCTCAGTCCCCTTTCCAGAGTCACATTGAAGAACCTGCTGAGCTACTAAGTCACACTCTTGAACTAATTTTCCCAATTAGCCAACCTCTGTTCCTCCTACATTTCCTTCAACCCATGAGTACCCACACCCAAGATACTCCTGCCCATTCCTGCCTTCACCAGGTGCCTATGGTTAGTAGTTTTGAGTGTCTCCAAGTCCCTGTCCTATAAAAGGATAGGCTCTGCTGGTCTGCCTCGTGTGTTTGATGGAGTTATCAGTGCTGTAACATGGAGGGTAGGTGCTGCTCTCTGCTCCAGGCAGGTTGTGTTGGAAAGGAGAGGGGTGACAATGAGGAAGCCACATCTAAGGAGATAAAGGTAAGCAGGGGTCCTGGTGCATTGCTAAAGAGCTTGAGATAACTTGTTTTCTTCTCTTGAGGTGTCTAAGTGTAGGCAAACATCTGGCAACTGAACTCTGCTCTGTGACAATTGGGGCAGGGGGGCTTGGTTTGGGGTTTTTTTGTTTTGCTTTTAGGTTTTTTTTTTTAACCAGTTACAAGGAGGGGGGGATAATGCTCTTGTTTGTGCCTGGAGCTACTTCAAACAGTAATTTTCTGAGCTGTTAGCTCTGCTAAATTCTCATTGTAGGCAGGTTATTGGTGAGAAACAGAAGACCCCATGAGGGTAGAGCTGCTGCTTGGTGTGTAGGTGGACACTGTGTTCTTTTGTTTCTCTCTGTCCACCAGCCTTTCTTAGACTCTGTCCCTGTGATGGGAGCATGAGAACTTGCTTTAGCAGCTGAATAATCATTTGTTGGTGCACTCATCTACTCCTAAAATTTGGGAGTGTAGAAGAGAAGGGGTTTAACAGGAAAGTGAGAGAGAAGATAAACACCTAAAGAAGAGAATGGCCCTTTGGAAACCTTTGAAGAATTAGCACCTTTTCCAGTTTTCCTCCTCTAGTTAAAGAAACAATACTTAGAGTTGTCTGTTGCTTTTTCCATGCAGTGTATTAACATAAAGCTAGCAGAAAGCATTGGATGGGCACACAAATGCAGAGATCAATAGTCAGCTGAGTAATTGGCAGGAGATATTCAAATGACCTTCCAGAGAAAGCAGCACTTGGTATGATGAAGCAAACCAGAGAGGACAGTTAATATGGATCAGTTGGTACACTGAATGTAGTTGTTGTAATTGTTGCAAGAGTTATTACTGATGTGAGAGGACAGAATAGTGAAAATGAAAGGAAAAATACTGTGTGGGCAGCCTAGGTATATGGATGTGATATAAAAGTGAAATGCAAGAGGTGAAGGGAACTTTACAGGGACATGACTTTGATATTGCCAGTGTATTGCATAGTTATATATTTTGGGGCATCCTATTGGCTAGGGCTGGCAATGGTGTTCCAAACAACCTGAAGGAAGACTTCAGAAAACACAAAATGAACTGATCTCCCAATAAAGGACAGAAATAGGGTTGAAACTGTAGACTTAAAGTATGTCAGCCATGAGATAAAAGTAAAAAAATTAGGAAATAGGCTCTTAATTGAGTGGTGAATTGGAAATAAGTTGCTTCCTCTGCTGTCATTTAAGGCTGCCTTATTCCTGCTGTAGTAAGAGAGGAGAGGGAGCCCAAAAACCTGCATGTGCCTGGCTTCACAAAGTGAAACTCCCTCCCAGGTTGCATGGGGAGGAACGTGTGCTGTGTGGCACTGTGGAAACCAGCACTTTTAAATGGAGAAAATAAGAGCTCATTATAACTGAGCCATAAATAAAAGGCTTTCTGCACAGGAGGCCTTTTATCAGGGAAGAAAAATGCAGAGCATGTCCTTTATCTTGGCTTTAGGCTGCCCTGCAACTTCTGATGATGCCTTCAGAGCTGAGAGCCACTGTGACCTGCTGAGGAGAAAAGCCAGTGTCCCCTGAACCGCCTATCAAAGGGGTTGTGTTGGGAGTCCATCACTGAGCATCTGAGCCCAACCTGCTGCCTTACTGTCTAGATGCTGCAGAGCTCATCCTGATGGGTGTCACTTGAAAGTCCCTCAACTCTTCAAAAAGTCTTGGGTTGCTGTTTTTGCTGCTCCGTGCAGCAAATCCAGCTGTGGGGGTGCTGAAAAAAATAGTATCTTATTAATCTGCACACATGAAAGCTCTTGGAAGCACTCTCATTTGTACACCCTGGGCCAACTGTAAGTACTAATAGGCAGGAACAGTCAAATGCATTTTGCTTGTGTTCTACCAACTGCTCTATCAAAATATGCTGGGCGAGTGCTCGCTCTCCTGCATTTCAGATCTGCTGGAGCTGTTTGCAACCTCAACCATCAGAATACAGTATGTGGGCTATTTACACAAACAGGACTTTTCTTGCTATTAGATTATGTCATAACAGCCAGTGCTTTTGCTCTTGCAGAAATCCCTGGGTAGTTGGCAACTGCTCACCAGCTGAGTTTCTGTAATGGTGGCAGCAGTTATGCAGGCTTTTAACACCTGTCTTCTGCCCCTGCATCTTGCATCATCTGACAAAGCTACTAACATGTGCTGAGCCCTGACAGCTGGTTTGTGTGTCTGAGAGCTGGGCAAGCTGGTAGCTTTAGACCAAAGATGTGGTTTGTAAGGTGACAGCTTCACAGAACACAGAACTGATTCTTACCTGTGTTTTAACCTGGATCTACTCCTATTCCCATGACAGTCTCCTGAGCTAAACCTGGGTGTGATTAAAGTCTGCTTTCAGCTGGAGACTGGAGTCAGACCCTTGGCTCCAGTTACCTGCTTGTCTACAGCTACACAGGGAAAAAGACTCATGGATTAGTTGTCCTTCTGCAGCTTTCCCTCCTTCTAGAAGGACAGACAGGCTGTAACATCCTCCTGCTCCCCTCTACCTGGACTGGCAATACTTTAATATATTTGCTCCCTCAGCAAAGAGGGATAGGGTATTTAAATGCAGTATATTCCACCTTTAAACAGCTGCTATTCAGTTTATGAAACTAAACTGATCTGAGTGAAAGAGGATTTAGTAGTAAAAGGGGTGCACAAGAGATCCTCTTGGATTAGGGGCAGAGACCCAGAGCTCCCAGTGCTGGAAACTCCCAAGCTGGGACCAACTGCATCCCCTGGCTGCAAGGGAAAAAGAACTAGCACAAGCTGAATGGGAGAAGAAACCAGGACTAGCCAGGCACAAGTTGCTCAACATCATCATATTTCAATATTTATAGAATCATGTTGCCTCTCAAATGTAAAATTGTGCTGTTATCTCCATATGTGCAGGTTTTCTACAAACGCAGATATACTCACTCCTTACCAGAACTCTTTCAATCCCTCCCATTATTTAATTCATAATCAAAGTAAAGATCTTAAGAGCTTGTCTTCATTTCCCTTCTCACATCCTAAGGATGAATTTTTTTCTTCCCATACACAAAATCCCAGTATTGCATTTTGGGGTTGTTTCCTGTGTTTAGGAGGACTCAAATTGTCCTGGACCATCACTGTCTCATAACCTGGGTGGTACACATCTTTACTAATTTGCAAAGTCTAATAATACTCTTTTCCTGACAGCTCTAACACAGATTAATGAGAATTTCCACCTGAAAAGCTGAGTTTCTGAAAATTATAGTTTCCCAAACTGGGACTACAGGGGAAAGTAAGTTTGGCAGGAAAAACCCGTTACCTTATTGTGCTCTAATCATCATTCCTATTACTGCTGTCTTCAGGGATGCCTTTAAAAGATGAAAAGGGCCCTATTTCTTCCCCCAGGTAACCTCACTAAAACCAGAAAAGCTTCACTGCTGGAAAGTCATTTCAAGCTTGAAGGGAAACAACCACCACCTACCCCAAACCCACTTACCTGCCTGCTGATAGGGAACCTGATGTTCTCCCTCCAGCCAAGGATTTTTATTGTCTTTATGTGAAATTATGCAGCTCTACCCTCTACACTTTGTGATGTCAAAGATATATCTCAGGTTAATTATTTACCATGTGAAAACACACTTCACTCCAGGCAGATGGCTGCTGCCTGGGACTCTTTCTCATTTTCTGGCAACCTCAAGACCTGTAGAGACCATATGCTGTACCAAATAGTTTATGGGTTGGGGCTGCACAGACATGGCATCTTTCATTGCAGAAACAGATCTAATTTTAAAAAAATAGCACTCCTGTCCTTGTTTTATCAGGGGATGTCAACAGCATAAAGAAATGCTTTAATAAATAGTGATACATAAATACTGAAACCTGGTATTTACCACATCCAGTGTGCTTGCTGAGCTGTTCATCATCTAATGTTACTGGTGTTGCATGGCAACCAGTGTTTAAAGCTTTGCTGACTCAAAGAGCCTCTGTACTTTAAGAGGTTTGGTGTATTTATTTGACAACCTCTAGCTTCAATGGCTCCTTTTTCATCTTTGTGTAGCTGATGTTTATAATGATTATGAAAACAATTTAATTTTGGTTTCCATAAAGCTGGACATTTGGTATTTTTACATTATTGCTGCTGTGGGAAGATTTGGGCCTGTCAACAAAGAGGTCCCAGTGTGCTTGTTACTTTCTAGGTGCCTTCTGCATCACTCACCATTGCATCATGTCAGTCAATGGGAGCCTTGATGGAGGCATGAACCCCCCTTGCTGAGCTGCCACCTCACCCAGGTGTTACCTTGGTGTTGCTCAAGGGGTGACCTATGGCTGCCCAGTGGCTGGACCAGGCCAAGGGATGGATGGAAGCATGGGAGGGGGCTCCTGGAAAAGCTGTGTACCCTCTGGGCAGCACTGTGTGGGCATCTCCTTGCTGGATGCTGAGATCCTGCTGGCAGTGCAGGACATCAGGGATGCTTTCTTCTTTGTGGCCAGGCTTGGAGAAAGCCCAGGTATCAGCCAGATCTCTGTTCCAGTTTAGCTGTTTGCCCCACATGGAAATAGTTTTCTGTTTTATTTGGAACAGAGCAAAGCCTCACCCTAGAGGCTGCTGGCACAAACCCAGATTTAATTGTTAAACACACACCCAGGCAAGTTTGAGGGGGCTTGAGATTTCATATAGTTTTTTTTTCTATAGTGGAAATACCACTGCACAGCATATAGAATTACAAATTCATGATCAAAAGGTACCAAAATTCTGTGTAATATGACACTTTCCAAGAAATCCTCTGGAGGCCTGTGGTGTTCCTGGTGTGCGTGGTGGTGCAGGTACAATGCTCAGATGTGTTATGGGGCTTGGCAGCTGTTTGGTTTCCACTATGTTGCTTTACATCATTAAAGCCCAGTGCTGTAGCCAGCAACACATTTATTTAGATCTATTAATGGCACGATCATTTGATATTAATTTCTGAAGTTTGTCCTTCATTTCTGCATGTGTTTGCTGATGGCTATTAGCACCTTCCTGTCTGTGTAGTAAGAGATTATAGGAGGGACAGACCTCAGTGAATCTTTGTTTATTCAGCCTCCTGTTTTGAGTTCCAGCTCTCAGTATCGAGGGAGTTTTAGTTAAAGCTTTTGGAGAGGGATAATCAACTCCACAATTTCTACACAAGCATGGATTTGGGGAAGGCCCTCTCTAAAATGAGAGTTGAGTGACCTACTCTGGGGGCTTAGACCTGGAGAAGGACAAACTTCTTTCCTGAAAGTCCCAGGGATGAAGGGCAGTTTCTCAGTGGAAGAGCCAGAGTGATGCACAGCCACACATGCAGGTCTGCCAGGAAGAACTGGGTGGTTCAGGCTTCTGGGACATGGGCTTGGTCATGGAGAACATCCTTTAGAGAACATCATGAGTGATGAAGCAGGTGAGAATCCTGTAGGGAATAGTTGAGGTTCATGTGTGCTGCAGAGGTGTTGCTCCATCTCCCTGGGAGGCTGAAGCCACTTCTCTTCCCTCCCAGATGCTCTGGCAAAAGCAAGTCCTTGTGAGGGAGTGATCAGCTCATGGCCATGCTGCTGCTCCAGCCTGTCAAACTCCTAGGAGGTTAAATGAAGGCTAATCTGTCACTGATGACTTGCTTGTGCCAGTAGAAAATTAAGTAGCAGTCACAGGTTGTGTGTGTTTTGGGGTTTTCCTTTGTGTGTTTGTTCTTTAAGTGACACTGCAGGGGAAAGGAGAAAAGATGCTGGAAGTTGTGGCCACTGAGAGCTTGGGTTTGCAGTTGGCCTTTTCAGGCATTGTCAAGGCACACTTTCCCTCCTGCTGCCAGCGAGATGCATTATCAAAGGATGCCATGTTTAATTAATACAATGTGCAGAGGTTGCTGGGGGATGCTGAGGTTTGCTTACTAAAAGATACATTTTTTCAAAGCAAGTATATTTTAATTAAAGGAGGAGTTCCCTGCCTGTAGGGAGCACAGGGTGAAGCAGTTGCATGTGGGCTTCTTCCACAGGTGCTTTGTTTGTGTGGACTCCACTGCATCTGAACACTGTAGAGTTTTTCTGCTAATAGTGTTTTTCCCAGATGTGCCCTTCAGTGCTTTGGTCTCACTGGTTATGTGATATTGGCAGAGCCTTCCACTGAGTCTGAAGCCTCAACTAACACCATGTTCAATGTCACAGCTGCCCCAAAGCAGCTGTGTGATGCAAGGTTTTGCCCCCAGGCCCCTTTCTATAGGCACTTGGTGGTGACTTTAGCAGCACCAGCAGTTGAGAGGAGACCAAGCATCTCAGACTCTCTTCCCTGTGTAACTGCAAGTTGCAGAAAGCATCCCCTATACAGAGCTCCCTGCCATGCAAGCCAAGTGCTCCAGCATGAAGAGGTGCCTTAGCAAGCCAGACTGTCCCCAGAAAACCAGAGAAGCCTTTTCTCCCCATCCCATGACCCACTTCTGCCCAGCCCTTTGGTGAATGGCATGGCTACCCAAAAACACCTGGGCTCCTCCCTAGCTATATGCAGGGTGGGAGTTCTTGACCTTTATTTTTCCATCAGGCTGCTGGGGTGGGTCAACTGACATAAATATTTAGGAGTGGAGCACACTTCCAGGGAGCTGATCATAGTTATAATACTCCAAGGGTTATTTTCTAGGGCTTCCATTCAAGAGGGTTTTGAAATCACTTCTTCAGACTAATCAGTGGTGTGTAGCCTGGCACTGAGAAGCTCTTGGTAAGGCATTGACATAATAAAAAGGGGAGCCTGGAGGTCAGGAATCCACCAGTCTTGTTGTTGTTTTCTTCTTCAGATGAAGTATCAGTGGCTATTTTTGAAAGAAGAAAACTTTTAATTATGCTGCACTGTAACACAGTGCTCTTGCAGCCTACACACACCTTAACAATACTTCATCATTAACCCACATAAAAGCACTCAAGCAAATGAAAAGGTTGCTATAGGCAACCTCCTTTTGACATTGCAACATTAATTGCAGGACTCCCTGAGTGGATCAGGGATTCCCTACTCATTAACTACACTGACAAGAAGGCAACTGCAGTTAAATTTAAGGAACAGAGCTGAACTTTGCCTTAGAATAGTAGTAACAAAAAAAAAAATCACAAGTTTTAGCTATTGCAAATGAGAAAGGAGTTTAAATATGTGAAAAGAACAAGAATTGTTTTTATTGAATACAGTGGAATGAGTATAAACAGTAATTAAACAAATGTATTCCAATAGAGTTATAATTGATACTTAAACTCAAATAATAATTTTCTAATCTACATTACTTGCACTAACTTCCAGGAAGGAATTATTAACAGTGCTTCCTAACAGGTAGTCTTGATCAGGTTCTCATATCTTCAAATAAATCTCCTGCTTTAGAAAAAAAATTATATTTTAGAAATTAATAAGTATTTCTTCCTCAAAAGTTAACCAAATTCTGATAAATCTATAAAGCCAGCTACATTCTCTTTATTGCAGTCTGGCACAGGATGACATTCATGTCATGAAAGTGCTTTGTGCTGTCCCTGGGAAAATCTCATATTTTAGCAAGTTATAGTCTTCAGGAAAAATTGCTGTTTTCATACACTTGGTAAAGGCTTACTGGAACATTGCAGAGGAATCCCTGGGGATCATCTATGCAATGAACCTCGTTGGAAGCCTGCAAGCGGGTGAGACTTTGTGAGCGTGGGCTGTGAGATGACCCCAGGCAGCAGAGCTGAAAGGATGGAGCCTGGCCTCTGCCTGCAGCTCCTCCTCCTCCTCCTCATGTCCCCAGAGGGATGGCAAAGAGAGGAAGGAGATGGATTCACTTCAAGAGGGACAGGAGCTGAATTTGGTGAAGGCATGGGGGGAGCAGTGGGATTCGGGACAAGGAACCTCTGGAGGGATCTCGAGGTGGCATTTTTGGCTGGGTTTGGCCAGTAGTTGATAATGAGTTGAAGGTGGTGGAGTAGCAGGTGCTGAATGAGGATTACTGCTCTCTGCCATGCTGCCTGTGCGCACCTGAGTCCTGGATGACAGCACAAACAAAGAAGTCTGCACTTACCCCCAAAATATTTGCTGTTGAAGATATACTTGCATGATTTCCAGATATTTCCTCTCCCTTTTGTTTCTTGCAAAACTGGCTTTAAACATCTGTGAGGAGCAGGATGATCTACCTGCCTGGTCTTGCTGTGAGGCTGCTGAAATCAATCTCTGCTAGGGCAATTATTTTTTCTGTATCTCTTGTGGGGGGGAGGAATCCTGACCTTTTTCCTTTTGGATGCATTCCATAGCTACTGCCAACACAAAGGACAAAATTCATTAAAGCCAAATTTCCACAAGGTTTTATAGGCTGCCAACAAACCCCATACTTCATTTCTTTTCCTTCATCTTTCTGATTAAAATGTAAAAATGATCTTATTGGAATTAAATCTAGGATTTTATTTTTTCCTCTTGCCTGGGATCCTTCTTGAATAAGGACACCCACATTCCTCTTATTCACATTATGCTAATTGCTAAATCAGCTTATTAGTTGTCCTTAGCTTTAATTAGAAACTTTTTGAAGAGCTGGAAAGGGCACTTCTGTGTGGTGTTGTGGAGGCCAATGGCAGTGGGCATCTGCCAACCAGATGGACGGTGTGTGCTATCGGTTCTTCTCCCATCACTCCTGTAATGAGTGTTTTGATGTTCTGAGCTTGTGCTATTGCACAAAATATTTAAAACATGATGGGTGAGCTTGCATGGGGTGGCAGCTGTCTGGTGCTTGGACAGCTGTTTCCATGGCTGGGTGGTGAGATGCCCAACCTGAGGCTTTGATGTTCCCCTCAAGGAAGGGGAGCACCGCAGTGCAATTGCCCCAGCTGCAGAGCATTTTTCATGTCCAGCATCCTAGATGTGGCCTAAACTAAGCTTCATTTTACTTAAGTCAGGAATATTGAAAAAGAAAGAAAGTTTATTTACTTGAAAGCCTTTTAAAATCTTTATAAGCTTCTTGGGCTTTCTGCCAGTACAATACCACTGATTGCTGTTTACACCCTTACCCATGCTGAGGGTTGCAGCATCACTAGCCTTTGAGAGATTGACTTGCCCAACAATCTTCCTAATGGACTGTAGCTTTCATTGCTAGCTGAGAACAACTATATATAAAAAAAAAAAAAACCAAAACCAAACAGGCTAAAGTCACAGTGAAATCTATTTAAATAGAAAAAGGTAGTGGAATGAGTGAGAAATCACTCACGGATCTTTTTCTAATGCAATTACTTGCATAGGGTCAAACTGTGAAAGCTTTTCCTTGGTAATCAGCTGCTACTACAGGTAAGCTTATGTGATTTGCCTGAGTAGAATGTGGCTTGTTTCAGCGTAATTATGAGCATAAACCAGGATGCTGGCCCATCACTTATGGGCTCAGTGTGGCCACTTTCATGTTAACGACAATAATTATCCCATGGGATTAAAGGAAAATATTTCCAAACATGAGGTAGTGTGGAGAGTAAGCAGGGTGGAAGAATCTTGTGCTTTTTTCTTCCCATTTTTAATTTTAATGCCCTGTATTAAGAAAACCCTCTGAAGTATGAGAAATTAATATTTCCATCTGATTTTTTGGCAAGAATGGAAAGTGACCAGAGGACTAGGTGACCAGCTAAAGCAAATAGGAGATGTTGTTAAAAAGTCATCAGCAAAACAGAGGAAACAAGCAAATAACAAAAAAAGCTGTCCACATGGGAAAATATAAAGGGTTTTGGTCAAAAAAAATCTCAGCATGAAGGACATAAAGCTGGGTGACAAACTCTTTTTAGGTTTTTACCCCCATAGGCAGAATTTGGGTCTGAAAAAGCCAAAAGGGTGGTGATTTTGAATGTGCCTTGCTTTACAAATGGCACCTGGAAATGCTGGATTTCTCCCTTCTCTCTGCTTGCTTTGGCAGGGCATCCCAAGGCACATGCTCACGGGGTGGATGTGTCCCGCTCGGCTGCACAGGGCACATCTTAATCATCTGCCACCACGTTTTCACAGGGACCTGCTAATGAAAGACAGAAAAATCCATCCTGGTGAAATCCATGTAATGAAATATGACTGAGCTGATGTGTACTGCCACTGCTTTCCCAACTAATGCCTGTGAGCAGCCTCACACAACACATCAGTTGGCAGTGCTATTAAGTGTTACTTCTACAAATCATGCAGCAAAGGGACCTGTCACTTCCACTTCCTTCATGGGTGTAAATTTGCTTTATTATCACATCAAGTAAGGGAGAAAATATTTATTTTATTCTCTTTGACTCTTGGGCTGGTTACCCAGGGTTTTGACCAGCTTTAGGACTTAGGGCTGAGGTGGGTGAAACAATTGCCTCACTCACAGATGGCACTGACCCCACTGGTGCTTTAGCAGCTGCTGCAAATGTGACACTGTGACATATAACTGTTTTTTTTGCTTGCATGAAGCTCCCTGTCCACCTCATTGCAAGAGGGGAGGTAGAACTGGCTTAGACAAGCCAGCTATGCATATCTGGGATGAGATAAGATTTGAAAAAAGTGTATTTAATCAAAGACTGGGAAATTATTTTCCCTCTAACTGCTGGCAAAGAGCGTGGGCATGGGCTGGTCTGCAGCACCTATCTCTGAAGCCAGGTTCCCTCTCCCCAGTGGCTGGAGGCCTCTGACTGGGATTTGGTGTTCTCTATCTTCCGCCTTCCTCATGAGCTTTCCATCAAGAATGCAACCTGTTGCATTGCTGGAAGAAACCTCATAACTTTGTTGCAAGTGATTCTGCATTATCTCAGTGCTCCTGGGGGCAGTGTTTTTTTAGGAGGCAGGTCAGCTCACAAGCCCTTGGTACTCACCATGGGACACCCAATGGGACACCCTAGGGTGCAGGCTCAGCAAAGGTGCCCATGACATCACATACCAGAGTGAAGGACGCTCTCTTGTTGTTACATGTCCCAGCCTGTGGCACTGAACAAACTTTTCCCCTCTGGGCTCATTTCCCCAGGATGAGCTGTGTGCATCAGGTACTACAGGCAGGTTGTGATGTCTCCACACTTCAACAAAGAAAAAATGCTTTTACTTTGTAAGATTGACACACATGGCATGAGGCAGCAATGACAGAACAGCTTAGCTCTGGCAGCTGACTGCGTAAACAAATCCGTGTCTGGGACATGTCTATCAAAACCAGGCTCTAAACCCAATTTCCTGGCTTTTCCTTGTGCCAAGGCTATTGCAGCAAGAATGCTGTTGTAAAACCTTTCTTGACCTGCCAAACCAGGGAGAGATTGTGAAGGTTATTACTCGAAAGGAAAAGTGAAAGGAACCTTGCCAGGCAAAAGGCTGGATGATGGTGTTGTGCACTGAAGACTTCATGGGCATGAGGAGTGAAGCTGTAATCCCTGTGCCAGGGCAAAATAACATCTCTCTTATGTACTGGTTTGGTTGCTGTTCAAGGCAGAAAACAATGCTCCCTCAGATGTTCATGTTGCCTGCTAATGAAGTCACACTTCTATAGAGGTGGTAGGAGTTATATGTATGAGTAGTGTTTGATTAATGTGAACATCCAGACAAGACTTGAACCCAACCTTGGAAGAGGGAGTTTGAAAACCTGGAGCTGAATATGAGCTCTCATGCGGCTCTTTCCATAAATACCTCTTCTGCTTTCATTCTGTTTGCTGGCGGGGGCTGGAAGTGCCAAAATGCCCAAGGAAAAGTTGTTTTTATGACCTCTCCAACCCAACCAGATGTACCAAGCAGGAGGAACTTGCCATAAGAGCTGTTTATGTTCAATTTTCAGTCCAATTTTGCAAATTCACACAACAGAACCATCACTCGTGGAGCAGCTTGGCAAATTTTGGTGCCAAACTCACATAAAGAAAACAGGGACAGGCCCACGTCTGATGTGTTGTAAGGGTATTCAGAGACCAAAACACACAGCAGGACCCTGCACTAGCAGCAGTTCCAACAAGGGAGATCCCAGTTCACCCCTGGGCTGGAGAAAGAGGTAGATATCCAACAAAAGACAGCTTTTTTTCTGCACCCCCTTCTGCTGGTGCAGACTTTAGGGCTGCTCCAACCTGCCCCTGCCACAGGGATACCAAGGGACCCCATGCACAGCACTCATCACACCTCCATTTTGTGGTTTACAGTGTAAATGCCTTTGTCTGCACTAGGCATCCAAACTCCCCATGAATGGAGAGAAGTAGGCACCCAAGAGGGTGATTCATCTTGTCCTTATGGAGCTGTCTAAAATAGGTCAATGAATCATGCTCTAAAAATGCCTTTTTCTCCTACAGACTAACAAGGGAGTTTCAAGGATGAGCTCAGATGTAGATGCTGTGGACATCTAAGGATGCATTTGCCATCCTACCTCTCTGTTTCTTATTTTTTGTGTGGGCTGTCCCAGGAAAGACTTTTCTGAAGCTTGCTGGAAAGGAGCAGACTTACTAGGAAGAAAGCTTACAGGTTTGATGAAGGGCTCTTGTATCTTCTGTCAGCTGGGTGTAGTCCACAGAGGACTTAGTCTGTATCAGCCTCTCAAGTGCTGTTGGTTGGAGTAGCACAGCCTCAGGAAAGTGAGTAGACCTTTGAATAATCTGCACACATGCATGTATGGAATTGGGTTTTATTCTGACCAAGCCTGGCCCACACCAAACTGGTGAAAGGCTCATTCCTCAACCAGCAGTTTTCTTCTAACCCAACACCTCCTCCACCTGCCAACATGGCTCAGGGTCCAGACAGCTGCTCCTCAGCTGCCTTGCAGACTCCCTTTTGGTTTCCTGACACCAAACCTGGCCTCACTTTGGGCACTGTACCTGACTGATCAAACCAGCTCTCATCACTGTCACAATCACCTTTTATTTGCATGCAAATGTGCTGTGCAGATCATTCTGAGCTTGACAAGCTCCCCCTAATGAATTGCTCAGGAAGGGTGGAGACCAGTCAGCCTTCTCCACAAACAAGAACAGCCAAGGGCATCATAAACAAGCAAGAATAATCTGCTTACAGCCCTGTTCCTCCAACCTTCTGGAAAGCTGTTGCTTTTGCTCTTCTGACTTTGCCACCTCGCAGCTCAGACCCTGCAGCCTCAGGCATGTGAGTCAGGTCTGGGAGATGTCAGCTGAAGGCAGATCTCTGCCTGGCTTTGTATTTCACTGTAACTACCTTTCTAAAGCCAAGCTGTGGGGGTCCAGATGTCATCCATACCTAGATAATCCCAACACCAATGGACCCCTTAACCACTAGCATAGTAATGGGGAGAGGAAGGTCATTTGGTGGAGGGGTCTCTTGGGCAGACTGGCAAGGGAGCAGCTGACACTTGGCAATATAGTCAGTGTGTTCCTCTGCTCTTGAAAAAGTGGTAACTGGTCTAAAGCATCTACCTGCACTGCTTTCAGTGAAGTGTCAGAGCTGAAACCTCGTTATGATGTTTATTCATTTATTTTTTGGAGTTTAGTCAACCCAGACATCTGTCTTTAACACAGCATATTAACGATACTGCCGATGGGATTGAATTTAATTTTATGCATACATGAAAAGCATAACTTCAGTTCATGCCACATGCTCCTGATTTACAGACAAAATGAATAGCAGCTCTACCAATTTACAACTGCCTGATTGATACTCTGATGTCTGTAATGTAGAATTAAATTGAGTGGTGTTATCTCCTGAAGCATGGTGAGGCAGCCTGGACGTGCCTTTCTCTGTGAACAGTGGTAGGAAGTGGGGTGGGTGTCCAGCCATGTCTTCTCTCAGGGCTGCTTTACCCTCTCTGCACATCTTGGATCGTTCAAGTGCTTGTTTTTATGTGCTTCAGAACACAATTATGATTAACATCCCCATTTGCTTGCTCAGCCAGTGTATCAGCTTATCAGTAGAGTCATCTTCTGCAGATGATTATGGGATTGCCTCTCCCCACTGCTCACTGCACCTTACCTGTTAGGGGTACACTGTGGAGGTTTAGAGACAGCTGGGCTTTGCAAACCTTCCTGAGCTTCCCCAGGGCCACCTCACAGAGGGGAACACCAGCCCAATCCCTCCAGCCTCTCAAAGCTGTTTCGTTTCCAGCTTGGTTCGTGGAATAGCACAATAATGGAATCCTCAGGGAAGCCAGGCAGAGTTCAACCATGGAATGTGAAAACATTGCTACCTTTAATTTTTAATTGTGCCTTATCATCTGGCATCATGGAGAATGAAGTTTCCTAAAATTTTAATTGGCAAACCCATTGACCCATTTCCTTCTGTGTCCCTGGGTGGCAGCACAGAATACATGTTGGACTGGCAAGAGGATGTGCTTCATGCCAGGCCTGGGGGTCTGGGGCTGAGAAAAAAAACAAATCCTTTTGCAGGAGTATATTTGCCAACCAGCAAGCACTGACCTTGCAAGGGCTGATTGCACTCAGTGAGTCTCTTCAGTTGCAGAGATGCTGTCATGGAGCTGGAGACACTGGGCTGATGGTGGGGGACCTCTTCTTGTCCAAGCAACCAAAACTTTCCATAAAGTGTCAGTTTGTGTGAGATTGTTGGGTGAGAAGTCACAAAGTTTGTCTAAGTCAGCTTTATTCCACACAAAGCATGCCATGGGAGCTGAGGGTCTGCCCCAGACCATGGAGTATTCTAAAGAAAAGGCTGTGCTGCCGGTCTCAGCTCTCCAGGATGATGGTAGAACCAGAAATCCTTTGAAGAGGGGAGGAAGCCAGAAGGTAATGCTGCCAGATGAGATTCCTGACATTGCTGTGCAAACTCAGGATGCTCCAGTGTGGTGGATAATCACAGGAATTTGGAGCTGGGGGCAGAATGGATGCCAAATGTGCTGTGCAGGACTGGGGAATGGACTCTGGGGCTCTCCCTAGGAATCATTTCTCCCAGAGCAGGGAGTCCTGGTATGTTCCTTGTACCGTGCGCATCTCCGGTGACACTTGGAAAACTGTGTCAACTTGACAGCGTGTCGATGCTTCATTTTCAGGGAATATACTCTACAGACTAAGTGAGGAAAATTCTCCTTGAAGGAGAAAAGGGCTTGAAATCCTTTAATCTACAAATATGAAGTTGGAGTCATATATAAAATAACATCCTTGTCAATCAGGAGCTGTGTTATAGACACAAACCTGACGTCAAGGCCAAGCATAACAAGGAAGCTGATTGAGTGACAGATTGCGTGGAAGCCTTCCAGAAACGGGCTTTAAAATGCAGTTGGCCAGACAGCGGATTCGACAGCATTTAGAGATGAACTCACCATTTAAAGTTTCAAGTTTCATTTTTAAGGAAAACAATGTGCTCTGTTACCCAGATGGAGGTTTGCTTTGAAAAGATGTCATTAACTTTTAAATCGCCTGATGTCATCCGCCATTGATACGTACACACACCTACGCAGGGGGAGCAGACAAAGAAGCTCGCAGCAATCCACTTCAAGGTGATGCATAATGCCTTCACAAAAAAAAATTAAAAAAATATCTCCAAAGCACTAAAACCATGAGAAACCCAAAAAGCTGACTCAGTATATAAATGCAGATTTTAATCTGCACACAAAATTCAGTGATAAGACAGCATTTCCTAGGGGAGCACAATCACAGGAAACGAGAGAAATATATCCAGTGCAATCCTCAAATTAGGGCTTCCTACACACAAAAAAAAAATTCAGATAAAATCCTTACTGTGTGGGGCAGCTGGGAAAACATTCATAATTCAAAAAGGCAGATGCTGCCTTGAGCTGGGGAGGTACAACCAGGGGAGAGGAGAGCAAAGCCTTGCATACAATCGATAGAACAATAGAGGAAGACTCCAGCTTGGCTTTCTCCCCGCCGGCGAGTGAAACCGGAGCGCTCTTGGCCAAGCAGCAGCACCACTATTAATAAGGGCTGTGTTAAGCAGCTTTTCCAGGAAGGAGCAATGTGTGTTGCCCTCTAGATGACAGCAACGCCACCTAACAGTCTGTTCTCTGTAGAGACACTCGCTTTCCTCATCCCACCTCCAGCACCGATGCTTTGCACGCCTAGCCCTTGATGCTTTGGAAGTTAAGATTTAATAGGGATTTATAAGGTAGTTTGTCTATGCTGGTTTAATGCTAGTTAAATATTAAAGGTATAGTTGAGAGCAAACCTGGAAAAAAAATCAGCTGGTGTTTCGGTATTATGCAATAAGCACCACTATTATTTACAAATAGATGTGTCTTCTTAGATTTAAAATGGCAGCTCGTTCCTCTGTGTTAAACACCAATTGAGATTATTAAAAGCATCTATTGAGGCTTTAACATCTCTGCAGTGAAATATTCATCAATCCCAGCTCTTAGGGCTCAAAAGAGCAGATATATTTTTAATAATCATTTGCCTTTTAAGATACCATAACATTCCAATTAGACAGAAATTAAACTTAGGTATCCCAAATAAATTAACTTTGCATTTAAAGTGCTAATCAAATAAAAATGTTTATGGCTTTGAAATTTTACTCCTCGTTTGGATAAAGGTGTGTCACACGAGTTAAAGTGCTCATTCTTGCCTCTTGGGCTGTGCATGAACTCTTCCACAGACTGTTTTCCCAGCAGATGAAATTGCCACCCACCAAGAAATCAGGCCAAAGAAGTAAACACCCAATCAAAGTCTTGACCCTACAGTTTGCTGTTTGTTCTTGGTTGTTGGCTTCAAATTCTCAGAACCTTGTGACAGCATCACGCAGCTGCAAGGTCTCATGCCAACTGGCATGTGAGTGCCCATCACTCCAGCCCAAGGCCCAGAAAAGAGGTGCAGAAATCTTTTCCATCTGGAAATAATTTATTTTCAATAGTGCTTAGGTCATTGCTGATCCATCACTGATAGGATGTGATAGTTGATCGGTGACACGATGGAAAAGAGTTTGCTGAGGCTCCAGGCACACCCACGAGATCTGCGTGGGTCTGTACAGGAATCCTCTCCACCCACTGCACTAACTCATACCCATGAAGCAGCGTCAGTGGAGGGGGAGAGAAAATGTGCTGTGGATGGGCAGTAGCCCCCTGAGTGCTGGAGTCGGCCTCCCCAGGTCAGCTTTCATCCACATTACTGCGATGGGACCTTGGTTTTCCTCTGCCAGGAGGTTTACACACTTGTGCTGGTGAAAGAGGTGTTAAAATCTCCTTTAGCTATAAGAGCTTTTCACAACAGATTTTAACCTAGGAAGCCCTTCAAGCATGTCTGCTTGCTCTGTGTTTCAGTAGCACGTGTTAAAAGGAGACTTTTCTTATGCTGAATTCTCAAAGTATTGTTGTTTTACAGCTCATCTCCAGCCAGATTTTACCTCCTTCCCTTGTAAATGTGGATTAATATCCCTCACTGGGTCGTCTCATCATCAAAGTAATCTTCCCTATGCCTGTCTAGAAAGCAGGCAGACATTAGCAATTCTTTTTGTACTGCAGGCACTCTCTGCTTCGTGTTCTGAGTCTCCTCAACCCAAGTGGACTGAACATTTAAAAGACTGGGAAAGCCTGACACTTCCAGAGGAGGATGTAAGTCACAGGTCAAGCTTAAAATAAGGTCTTGGGGCTCACCTATGAATAGGTAATGGTTGCAGAATCTCAAACACCATTATTCCTCCTCAATCTCTCAGGATTTATGCTGGTCTCCAGGAACTGGAGATCCATATTGCATCCTCTGGAATTTCTCATGAGAAGGTCACAATTTCTCCATCCAGGATTGTTTATTCACCATCACAATTAGCAGAAAGGAGTAGAAAACAGCACAGCCCACTTGAAGCAGCACACCAAAAAACAGGGGTTTGGCTGCCTCTTTTGTTTGTCTGGGATTATCCTTACTGTTATTTTATAATCCTCCAAGTGCATCTTCTTGCAGAGAGAGGCACTTTCAAAATGCCGAGAGGGAGCCATCGGCAATGATCTATCTGGAGAGCAGGATTAGAGGTCACATCATTTAAAATAAAGAAATCAATTGAGATTCCTCAGATGCCTTGCTTACATTCTTTTTATTCTTTTTATCCTTGTCACACTGTTTTAAAGCTTCCTGGAAGTTAGAGATAGAAAAGGCCTATGCAGACATCCAACCTTTCTCACCAGATGCAGACCAGGAATGGTTGTAGTTTGTCTGGTTTGAAAATGCACCAACCAGCAAAGCTCCCACTACTTCTTCAGTGCTGTCCTGAGCACGAGGCTGTTCTCCATGACCACATCTCCTTTATCCCACCTGCTTCTGCAGGGTTTGGGAAGTGAGAAACCTCAACACAGGATCAATTCCTTGGACCCCTTGAGCAAGCAGATCATAGAATCATAGAATCATAGAAAGATTAGGGTTAGAAGCGACTCCCAGAGGTCATCTAGTCCAACCCCCCTGCAAGAAGCAGGGACACCCCCAACTAGATCAGGTTGCTCAGGACCTCATCCAACCTGGCCTTGAATTTCTCCAGGGATGATGTCTGCCTGGATAGCAACATGGGGACATGGCATTTTGCAGAAGGATTATTCAGGGATTGTATGTTTTTGCAGGAGCTGGCTTTCAGTAAAAAATCTGTGCCTGGCTGAAGACTTTCCATCAAAACTGGCTTTGGGGGTACATGTGCTTCTCTCAATGGAAAAACAACTTGTTGCCAGCTGCGTTGGAAGTTCACAGTTCCTTCAAAGCACACCAAGCTCTTGCTGTTGGACCCCTGTTTGGGTCTAAGTGAGAAATAAGGCAGCGAGGAGAAATCATCTCTTTTTTTGTAATTCACTTTATTTGGCAGCCAAGCAGTTAACAAAGCATAAAATACTGCAAAAGAGGGTAATGCCCTGCTTGCAAAACACCGGTGTGCACGGGGCATCCCCTTGCTGATAAGGCTGCAGATACACTCTGACAGACCTGCTCAGCCTCTGTCAGGTGAAACCTGTGAGGTTGCTCTAATTGAGATTTTTTTTTGCATTTCATCTTTCCACATTTAACGGCGTGCAGGTCCGGCTCAGTTGCTAAGCAACATCCCCACCGGGCCCTGGGTTTCCTTCCTCCTACAAATGGGAAACAACAACAACAACAACAAAATCCCTCCGTGTTCACCGGGATGAGGTAAAGTCCTACGATTTAGTGATCTTAATTGCATCCTCCCCTCCAAGAGCTTGGTCCTGCTGGGAAGGGAATAAGATACGTAACTCCCATCACAATAAACAAGGCTTCAAGCAGTGGAAGGAGAATATACCTGTGACGGGGACAGCGCCACAAAGGTACATGGAAATAGCACAAACAGCCCCTCCCTGAGCAGAAATCAGCATGGACACCCACATGTACCTGCCTGGCAAGAGCCAGACCACCATAATTACTGTGTAACAGCGGGATGGGATGGGCTTGGCTTGGATTGAATAGACTTCTGTACCCTCTCTCCCATGCTGTAGGGTACCAGGGAGGCTTTCGGGGGGGTTGAACGCTGCGTTTTTGCACCTCAGCACTGAAGGAGGGGGTTGTGTGTTATACACATTGCTCTGATTCTCAGAGATGTGTTTGGTTTATGCAGAATCCCTGCACTGAATTTCAGCTCTTTGCTGCTCATGTGATCTTCACACCGTTCTGACAGAGGTTGAGGATTTCTTCATCTAAAAATTATAGCCCTGAGCAAAAGCTCCAAGTGTTTGTGTTGCTGTATGATGTTCTAGTGATAAAGACAGCGGAGTTGCAGGAGCCCAGGACCATCTTCCCACGCCTTTAGTTGTCTGATGCATTTCTAAAAGGGCACTTTGTTTTGAGGAGCCTCTGTTGGTCATCTCCACAGGCTTTTAAAGTGCTGGAGATCTGCAGCTCCCATTGTCTTCAAGTGAAGGAATGTCTTTTCCCCCTTCTACAGCTCCACATCAGACCTCTCCAGGCACAAAAGCAAACTTTATGTACCCAAAATTGGAAGCTGTAGGGCCCAGATGCCTTTATTACTTTGCATCCAACTGTGCAAACGTTAGAAGGAAAAAAAACTGTTGTAGAAATGTCAGCTATATCTGCCTTACCTTGGAAAACTTCCTGGCTAATTAGCAGGACTCAAGGCCAATTAGGCTGAGATGAATGAAGGGTTCACACATCTTTCCTTTCCGTGTGGATGGAGCACATCCCGCTTGGCACTGCCACCCTGCTTTGCCTTAGACTATTTCCCTTTTCCCCCACCCCCGAGATGGGAGCTTGAGGAGCTCCCAGGGAGCTGAGAGCGATGTGCAGGGCAGGTCGCACATCCCACCGCCCCGCCCGGCAGTTTGCAGCCCCTCATCACGGCAGCCCCGCGGGTGCGAGGCAGCCGGGAGAGGGAAGGGAAGCAGCTCGCTTCTAACTCTGTGATTTCAAAATGAAGTGATTTGCACGCCTGATCACAGCCTTGCCACGGTGTCTGCTCGGCGGTAAACACGCACACGCACGCTGTGATCTCGCTGAGTCGCTGCCAAGAAAACAGCCCTGAAAAAACAACCAAACAAACGGAGGAGCGGAGGTGGGAAGCGGGAACCGAGGATTTGTTTCGGATGATAAAACCTTTCAGGGGTGCATTGATGAAGCTGTTTTCTTGGGAGAATGTGAAGTGCAAACTCAGCTGAAGAATGTTAATGTCTTCACTGGGGTGCACACCCCTGCCTGCTCCCATGGCCAGGGGTGGTCCTCAGGCTGCCGGCCAGCTCCGTGCTCTCCCAGTGAAGCCACCTGCATCCCACCAGTGGGACTGCTGGCCCCAGACTGGCCATGGGGGAGCAGGAAAGACTGACATGATCCTGCTTCTCCCCTACCCCACCTCCCACTAATTCTGGTCAGAGAAGTCTGAAGGCATGTGCTGGTGTCCATCCTGGAGAGAGCCCCTACCCTGCACTCAGCTTGCAAATGAGCGTAGGTGTTATTAAACTTTATGTTTCCCCAAACTGGACCATTTATCACACTGATTAGATACCACAAGTATTATTTTTATTAAGATTACAACCCATTGTTATCCATATTGCAGCCAGGCAGGTAACATTCTTCCTCACTCAGTTTTCAAATGCATTAATTATTTCTCTGGGTTTTATAACACACTTACAGAGTTAGGCTAATAGATGGAAAACAACTTCAGGTTGTCCAAAAGTTCCAGATATCATTAGGTAATAAATAGCCATAATTTCTTTTAATGATTTTAATTAATTTTACTTAGTGGCATTTTCAATAACCGAGCTGTGTACACATTCCCTGTTCCTCCCCATCACTTGGGATTTTTGCCAGTGGCTTCATTACTTTCAGGTTCCTTTCAGCCTGTCTGTCTCAGGAGTGACGACGCTATCAAAATAAGGATGGCTGAGCTGCCATCTGTATGGCAGGAAACTGTTAGCAGCTCATCATTTAATAACATACATGGTCTGCAGACACAGAGCCAAGGTTGGCAGGTTCCTCCACATTCCAGGAATGTCAGCAGGGCAAATTCAACCGTGTTTAGGTTCTTGTAAAACATGCTTTAACAGAATTTCAGGAAAATAAATGCTTCCATAAAATATAAGCACAATAGGAAAAAAAGAAAAGTGGGGTGTGATTTTTTTCTAAGTAATTGCTTTCCTGCCTGTCTTGCAGCTGAGATACTGCAATTTTATGCTAGTGCATGTGGCCAGAGAGTGATGCTGAATAGGAACAGATGGGCAATATATGCAAATCACTCCAGTGAAATGGAGACTAACGAGTTCGCGGTGACCCAGGAATCCCAGCATGGGAAGGCGCGGGGGTGGCAGGGCACAGAGTGAAGCTTTCCTCACTGCCATGTCCTGCCTTGATAATGGATAGATGTGGGGAAAAGGACTCCTCAGGAGGCTTTGCACGTAACTCATTGGCACCCCAAAGCCAATGCTCCACTGTAGATGCAGTGTGGACTCTCTTGCATGGAAACCAAAATGAAATTTAGGGTTTCTATGGCTTGCAGAGACTCAGTCACCACTCCCAGCACAGGCCAACCACAGGTTTGTAATGCAGAGCTCCCTGGAAAGTGTGCTCAGAGGCATGAGGATGTAACACCATGTGGTATTTGTATTAAGAAAAGCCCCATCTTGACAATCTGAGGGTCAGTATCACCTTTAGAAGTGGCAGGTATTCTTCTCCCAGTGCCCAGCCAGGACACATTGTCCTTGCTCTGCACCCTTCCTGCACCAGCCATTTCATACCACAGGGCACCTGGCTTTAAGGAATCGATCCCCAGTCCCAGCAAAGCTCCTTCACATGCAGTTTGCTCCCCACAGCACTAGAATTACAAATGCACTGCTAACTACTACCTAGCACCCTGAGCCAGCTTCTGCTGAAGAGGATAGCAATTCACCCCCTAATTACAAAGAGAATTCAAGTAGGTCCTTTGCTGGCAAAGAGCTGAATAACCTAGAGAAAACCATAAAGGCCACCAGGTAATGAATCTCCACTTAAATCAGCAGGACTGTGCCAGTTTGCCTTAACAGAGGATCTGACCTCATGTCTGTGATACCAGTGTCAGCAAGGAACTGTACAAAGTGGAGAACATCTCTACCCAGAGGAAGCATTGGTTTTCAAAACACTGTCCACTGATTTATCCATAAAAACAGAACAAGTTTTTAAACTGCATATGAATTGGGACTTTATTATTCCTTATCTACTTTGTGATATGGTTGGTAAATTTGTTTGAGCCAAAATGTTATAAAAATGCACTTTAAAGGCTAATAAAACTGGAGTTAACATTATGCACAGCTTGAAGCCCTGGGAATTGACTTTAAAGCAAAGGAAACCTGCTCCGACTCTCCCTCTAAAAAGCTGCTAGAATTAAACATACCCTTCAACTTGTCTGCAGGGCAACCTCGAGTGCACAAACAGCCCTGGTGCCAAGAGGAGCAGGTCCTGGGATGCACAATCAGTGCTGCTGCTGAGTGAAGGGGAGGCTGTGCATGCCCTGCCACCGAGAACGGGGCATTAGGCTGCCACCAGCACAGCTGGCTTTCTGCTGAAAGGGTATGGGATGGATGCTGGCCTGAAGCATGGGGAAGAGAAGGAGATATAAAGCAGGTAAACAAGAGAATGTCTAAGTGCCCTTGTAATATGGGAATGGGAGTAGAAAGAGTCAGCTCCCTTTTGCTGTGTCTGACAGTCCCCTTCACAGCCCATATTAACCCCCATTACCAGTTTGGATCATTTGTGTTTCCCTATCCCCACCACTGAATGGCTGGCCTAGAAATTCCTTTCTGTGGAGAACGAAAACACCCTTTTAGCCTCTGGATAGTTTATACTTATTTGTTCCAATGCCAAAATTGTCCATTAGCTTAAATAGCACAACTCTCTCTAATGTTTACCTCTCCAATGTATTCATAGTGAACAATCATCTCCCTGCCTCTGCTGCATCTGAACATGTCTTTTTTTATGCCTGATACCACAGCTAGTGCTTAATGTTTTCTTTATCTCTATAATTGCACTGCAGGGTTGAAATGCACATACTCATCATCCGAACCTCTGGATGAGTATCCATCATTATCGTCCTTTGTGATCTTGTCTCTCATGACACAGCCTGCTGGAAAGCCTGGCAGCACTTCCATGGCGGACTGGTGACCTTGCAGGTGCTTGTAGGACAAGACATTGGACGTTTGGGGCTTCTATTCTTCAAATTCACACAAATCCTGGGTCAGCACTGAGTCATGAGTGTTTGACCTTTAAAGCAGTTTCTGATTTGAACTGGTGTTTCGGTTGCTGGTGTCCTAATACTAGATTAAAACATCCACCATGAGAAATAAAAGGTCACTAAATCTGAACCTTTCATCTTTATGCCCAGAGGACTAGAAACAACATGTGGAATGACACAGTTGCTAAGATGCTTTTAAATGTCTTTTAGTCCCAAGCAAGCTTTGGGGACCTCCAGTATGTCTAAACAACAGAGTTTTATGGGCAAAAATGTTTCAGCCAGCATTTCTCAGCATGCACACAACTTTTGCCTCTTCCCTGCAAAGGTGCAATCCCAGATGAGGAAGGACCCTGTGTACCACCAAGGACAGGGATAAACTCTTGTGCAGCCTCAGCTGGATTGGACAGGGAATGTGAAAACAAACTGGAGCTGTCACAAGACTGACGACACCCTTTAGGACATTTATGGGATAGCAATGAGGAGCCCAAGGAAGCAATCAAGCAGTTGCAGAAGTTACACCAGAATCACAGTTGGACCTTATGGAGGTTGGAGTGAGAGACCATCAAAACTGCAGGGGGAAGAGGGCTCAGATAAATTAAACATTGGTTTGGTGTTTGTTGTTTTTTTTTTTAATGTCTGTGTTTAATAACCTCCTTCAGATCCTGAGAAGCATCCCCCCCCATTCTGTGGGGCTCTCTACCTGCCTCTCCAATGGGGCTGCAAGCACTTGTGGGCAGGGAACAGAACCTTGGCTGAAGCACAAGCACAGAGGCCAGGAATGAGCAAAATACCTCTGGCAACCAAAGGAGCCATTCCCAAGTGTCTGTTTGTGGTGAGGAGATAAAGTTTCTAGCAATATAACAACAATGCAAGTATCATATTGCACAGAGAAAAAGAAACATCCCAGCCCAAACCTGAGCCTGCAAATGAAAATACTGTGAAAATTTAAAATAGTCTTTGCAAGCCATCCAAGCCAGAGCCACTGGGAACACAGGCTGCTGTGGAAGCAGCGTGGAGCAAATGTCATGGCCAGTGTTTCGCTTTCACCACCGGTCTTCAGGTGCCAAGCCCAGAAGCTCTGCAGTGTGAGGATATGGGAGGATGTTCAGCGGCCTTGGGGAGCTTTAGGCAACCACCAGACCTCTCCTATCCTTGTGCTGGACATCTCATTTCTGTTTTGCAACTGTTACCAAAGGGCCAAGCCTCAGGTTTTTTGACGTGCACACAAAGTCCTTGTGAAAGCACTGCTTTCCTCCCCAGCCCTTCC
>VXBZ01012114.1:255334-292192 GCA_013399135.1 Heliornis fulica | reverse complement strand
TTCCCATGCTTTTTTTTTTTTTTTTCCTCCCTATTAACTATAAGAAGAGGTTCAGGTAACCTTGAGATACCTCCAACACTACCTTACAGTACACCCCCTATGGCAACTTGCTGATCTGCAGCCCCCAAACATCAGGCCTCCACATGGTCAAGATTATCCCGGCATTCACATCCCACCCAGGAAGATTCTGCAGAAGAACATCTCTGATTAAAATATGTTCATGACCTAAATGTCCCTATCAGAGATATTTCTTATGTGTGAACAGTTACATGCTCCAATAGCTACAGAGAAGAGATAAAAAAGAGGGACAGATCCTCATTCCCATCGGAAGATGAAGCTGAGTGCTCACCACATGCAAACCCCAGCAGCGCTTGTCCCACGGGTGATTCATGGTGACTGAGGACACCTGGCCTAAACTAAGACTCAGGAAAGAAAAGGCTAATTTGAAAATATTATAATAAATATAAAAAATCCAGGCTAATGAACCCTGTGATTCCCACCAAAGAGTTTGCACCGTTGGCAAGATGAAGCACCTCACATTCGCCCCGGTTCTTTAGCACAGGAGAGATTTTCACTGAAACCCGACATGGCTGGGAATTTCATGCACCCCTTTGAGAGGAGAGCACTGCACCTCTGCTGCCATGTGGGAGGACTGCATTTACCATGAAGAAATAATCCTCGAGAGGCAGATTTTCCACAGCCTCATTTTGTAACCCCATGAGTTGTGCAGCCATTTACACCTACGCAGAGCGAGGGGAAGCAGCGGAGGCAGGACATGGATAGGAATTATGGCTCTGATGCCACTTTACAGGACTTTAATACTGACACAAGTCACTTGGTGATGCTAAACCAGCCTTTTAGTATTCACAGACTTTGCTGCTCATGGGTTTTCAGCTCAAGACTAATCCTAAGTCAAGCACAGTATGTTGCAGCCTAGGGAGACTAGTTTACTAGTAGTTTACTTGCCAATAGCCACTTCAATCTCAAGGTTTCAGGCCGTCAGGATTCCAGGCTCCCATCACCCAGTCTGACCTTGGGCAGTCCTCTGTTCCTCAGTTTCCCCACCATTGGGACTGAAATGGTGCTTCCATCTTCTCTGGAGCCCTGTGAGACATGCAGTAGAAAAGTACTGCTTAAGTGCACTTACGATGACAATGGATTATTTATTACTCCCCCAGGAAGTTGTTCCTCAGCCTGATACATCTCATTGTTAAAAAGCTATTCTTGATATGATTTCTTTCCTTCCCCAATTCCACCCATTACTCATAGTAATATCCCTTCTCTTGTTTCCTTTCCCAAGGGGAAAGAAGAGGGCTGCATTTTTAAGAAGTGACATTTTGTGGCTTGTTTTTATACCAAATAAACCTTTCCCGAATGCAACTGCTGAGCATCTCCAGTGGCTTTGAAAATGATAGTGAAACCCATTCTGTGAAAGCCACTCTGGCCACAAAAGTAATTAACTGTAGGGATTAGAAGAGAACACAATGCACAAAAATTCATTTGCTACTTTCTTCATTTTGTTTGAACACAAAAATGATCCACCTCCAAGGTCCTCAAGCGTTATTACACATCCTCCTCCATCTGCTAAGAAGAGGGAAGGACTTTGGATGAATTGCACTGCTATTTTTTAAATAAAAAATAATATTAAGTGTAAATGTTAATGTATTAATTAAATAACCCCTTTTTTAACAGACATTGCATTTGCATCCCTGTGGCCAAGTCTCAAGTGCTCACCCTGTAAAACTCGGATCAGCAAACCAAACAGACATTCATCTTCTTCTGGGACAACACATACAAACTTGGCCATGGTGAGAGCAGAACTGTACAGTACAAAATACACCTTGTGGAGGTTAAAAATTATCCAGTGAGAGACAAGGGAAGAAAGGACATTTGCTTTGCCACTTGCACACGACCAACTTTTCAGCCTTTCTCCAGGGCTTTTCCCAACTTGTTGTGCCTCTCAGAGAGACTTGAGGCTGCAAGTTGAGGGTCAGATCCTGCCAGCAAGATTAAAGGGATGCAGTCCTGCCCCCACACTTTCCCAGTGGCACAGGGATGGACCACCATTCACAACACCCATCACTGCCTGTGTGTTGTGTGTAGTCCTGCAGGTTCATGGAGATGGTCATCTGTAACGTGGTAATTCAGATCATGCACGGGGACTTGCTCAAAGGACAGGAGAATCCCTGGCTGGGGAAAGCATTCTGATCCTCTGACACAACCCAAACAAGATGTGTCTCCCACAGGTCCTGCTCCATGGGGAGAAACTCTGTTGTGGAGACGGCAGGAGATTTGCTGAGAAGACTCATGCTGGAAATATTGTTGTATTGTTCAGAGAACCAGACACCAGCTGCAAGTTTCTCATCTAAATCTGGTCAATATTTCAATTCCCAAGTCCCATGGGGAAATTAGCATGGGCAGATGATTCTTTCAGGCCTTCTAGTCAAATGCCTTCAGAAGTCAGAGAAACCCAGTGCTGGCTTCTTCACTTCTTCACTTTTTCTTTTTTTTTCTTTTTTTTTTTTTTAATGTGAAATGGCTGTCAAGGAATACTGCATTACTGTATTTATTTAGGGTTATTACAGTAGCACCTAAAATCCTGCCCTACAGCACCTCAGGCAGGACTGAGACTCTGGAGTGTCAAGTATTTTGAAAACACGACCCCTTGCCTGAACCAGCTTAACTAAATTGTTTGGAGCAGCAGCAGACTGCTCACAGTTCTCTCAAGAAAATCACAGGGATGTTCTCTGCAGTCAGCAAGGTTTTCCAGAGTCACAGAAGGATGGCTGGCCACCACTCAGGCTCACTCCCTTGGGTACCACAGGACAACAGAGGCTCAGGTCTGTTGTCCTTCTTCCCCCACATGTCCCATCCAAGTGTTGCCACACGAAGTATTTGCAGCAGAAGACAACATATATGGCTTGTGGCAAAGTCTGAAATCCAGATGTCAACTTTATCTGGGCTAAGAGCCACACAGGAGTTCATGAATGGCTTTTCTCTCCTTCTCTACATACATTTGGACAGTGGCAGCCTGTGATTATTTTAACTGGAAATCTTTTTTCACAGTGAAGAGCCTTCTATAAGCAAATGAGTTTAGAAAAACACAGAGACACGTGTGGGATATTCCTGCACCCTTCAAACAATGCGGGGGTGGGGGTGGGGGAAGAGGGGATGGTGAGGAGAATGTAGGAGGGGACATTAAGGAAGGATTAGTGCTCCTCTGATACAGCAAACAAAATTAAAATGGAAATAGAGAGGGAGGTTGAAAAGTCAGTGGCTAAATGCTCTGCAAGTAAATGTTGTTAAATATTTAAATTTCACAATCAAGCACATTTTTGTTTATTAAAAAACAAAGAAGAAGATACAGAAAGAAATAGAAATGCCCAGGAGGACTCCATGGTTGAGTCATTAAGCAGGGTAATGACATTTCCACCTCCCTCCTCCCTTCTACAAATAATTGTAAGTGAATTATGTACAATGGAGGAATTTCAATTGCTCATCTGGAGTCGTGTAGGTAAGTGATGGACTTAGCAGCAAGTAAGATGCTGCTCCCCCCTGGAGCAGCAGCTCAAACCCAGGGCACCAAGCCCAGTCCTTGTGAAATGATGGAACTTCATGGGGAAAAGAAGAAGCTGCTTGTCCCTGCTCAGATTTGCAAGGACTCATTTTAAGATGCACATTCAGTATGATCCTGTTAAAACTTGTTGCTTATTCCAATTAATTTACTTAACAGTTGAACTAAAATAAATCACTCTGCCAGAAATCCTGTCCATTGATCTGAGGTCATGATTCAATGTAAGCAGTTTTATTTTAGGAAATTGAACATACCTACACCCCATGATCATGAGCAGGTGGATTCATGCATCTTCCCATCCTGTGGAAGCAAGTGCTGTGTGTACTTATTGTCTGCCACAAACACAGAGTAAAACAGGTATATTTTAAACTCCAGGAAGGGGCTTTCACCTCCATGAGCATTTCTAAGGAGCTGCCAAGGCATGAATTGTCAGCACTGTCTGGGTGTTGAGAGCTGACAGAGAAAACACCTTCCAGGAGGGATTTCTGCTCTTTCAACACTTGTTGTTCATCTCAGCTGAGAATGAAGTTACAAATACATATAAAAATGAGTAATGAACAAGGCTGAAACATCTTGTTTCAATATTTTCAATTAAAACAAAACGCCTGGGGCTGACCTGAAATTTGTTTTCTCTTTTTATTTTCTTACCATTTCCCAGTGGAGATTTCAGCAGAGCTGATAAGATTGGATATGCCAGCATCAGCAGGGATTATTTTTTTTTCTTTTTCCACAGAGCTTGATTGTTAATTTGAAATGTTTATTCTGAGATGCTATAAAAACCTCCTAATTTTTAGTATTCAGAAGCCAAGACACTCTCAAGTGTCCTAAAGCAGATGCTCACCCCTGAAGAATTCCTCCACCACCCTGGCCTTCGCCCACTTTGGCTGTTAAAAAGAGTTGTGCCTTCTCTGAATCCCAGTGAAAGTAATAGCAACACTGATATCAGCAAACACTAAAATGAAATTGCTCATAAACAGTGAATTCCTCAACCCAGACTCCATTCAAATAATCATTTAAATACAAATTTCCGAACCTATCTCCTGCCAAAAAAATAAATGCATTTAAACAGTCCTGAGACATATGTACATTAATGCCTTTTTCACGCACTCTAATGAGCCTGAAACAGAGATAAAACTCTTGGAAAACACTCCAGATTTCTCTTCCATGCTGATATTAACCAACATCTGAATCAAGGGGGGGAGAAAGAGGGGAAAAGCGATTTCTGCTTTGAAGCTTTGAACACGTAGGACTGTATCAGATAAAGGGTGTGAGCAGGGGGGTGCACTTTCATGTCTCCATCCTCCTGAAGTGCTGCTTGAGCCCTAGAAGTGCCTGAGATCTGAATCACACTGTTTGACATGAAAGCACTTTAAGCATGGATTTATGGTGGACAGTTTGGCTCTGGCCTCTCCACCACTGGCCAGCTGCAGAGTTAGGTACTCAGGTGCTCGCCATGCAAGTGGCAGAGCACATCTCTTTTGCCCAGGTCAGGGCTGTGGTCCTCCTTATCCACACAGGGACAAACTCCTCAGGGATGCTTTCCTCTGGAGAAGGCCAAAACAGCTTCAGCCTGAGCAGGGGCTCAAGAACAAATCTTTGGGGTGGCCATGCCTGCTACCATCCTTCTCGACCTGCCCCTTCTGCTGCAGACAGCTGCTTGGGGTGAGCTGACTTGCAGAGGCTCCAAATGGAGGGGTTTGCATCCCAAGCTCCCACAGGACTGGCTCCAGGGATTTGTAGCTGCATTTGGAAATCCTGCTCTGTGCCTTTTTAGTAATGAAGTTCACCTTAAAGTGGGTATGAGCTATGAGACGTGCAGTGAGAGATTGTCTAACATTCAGGAAGGGTTCAGGTGACTTTGGACACCGATGGGTTTCCTGAGATCACCCAGGAGCAGTGTGAGCCAAGGTCTGGAGACCCCACACCACGGGGTGTGCTCTACACAGGCAGTTCATTCAGCAAACCTACCTCTCTGTCCCTCCAGTTTCCTCAGGCTCCCTAGGAAATAATTTGTTGGGAACTTGGTGAGCAAAACTGCAAAGAGCATCCCGATGCCCTGGAGGGAGAACAGCTGGCTGGGCCATGCCCACATCTCCAATCATCCCTCATGCAGCAGGAAACGCTCCCTTTCTCTCTGACTACACTTCAGGGTGGTTTTGTGCATTAACATTATTATTTGTGTGTGATGCAGAAAATGTAATCTACAGAATAACCAGGCTGCATTTAATAACATTTTCCAAGCTACACTGGTAACATTATTTTCTTCTGAGTGACAGTTTAGCAGTACAGAGGGAACACTTGGCTTCTCCGCTCAGAATAAAACCAGGGCATTTTGCAGGGATCTGGTGGTGCATGAATGAATTTGTTCCAGCCTCTTGAGCATGTCTCCCATGGGCAATATTTTATTTTCCACACAGAAGCAACTTTTCTCTCTGGAGATGAGCAGGCCACCAACGTGACAGAGCTCTCCTGCTTACGACAAGAGAGAACTGGCCGGAGGGGTCGCAGGCTGTCGATAAAGTAATCGATACCGGAGAGACTCCATCCCATGGATGGGTAAGTGCTGTGACACAGATGTTGCACACGTGTAGGGATGGCTGTGGAATCAATGTTAGCACTTGAGGACAGAGAAGGGCTTCTTTGGGGGAAGTCTGTAACTGAACAGGTTATTGTTCATTAAAATGTTTGCCTTTTTTGGTGAGATTTCACTTCTGTTTGCTGCCTCAGAGTGGAGTCATTCATTTAGGTCAAGCAGGAGAGGTGAAAATGTTACTGGCACAACGTTTTTGATGCACTCTGGGACGTGAAGCATTCACTCACAGTCCTTTGGCCAGTCCTCCCATCACCATGTCCAATTTAACTCTTCTAAATCTGCCCATACTCTCCAAGAAGGTCCTGTGTGTCTTGTGGGAAGAAGCCATTTGATCTGCTGTAGCTGGTGGGCTCAGAGCCAGGGCAGTGACTGTGATTTCAGCACTCATCAGTGTTACAACAATGCCTCCTTTGTTAGAGTTTTCTTAGGGAAAAGCTGCTAAAAGGACTCTAATATTGCATGCCATAGGGGAAAGTTTAGAAACACAGAATAATTAGGTATAGAAAAAGCTTTCTGGCTTTCCTTACATTAGGGATTTGCCAGTTAGTTTCTCCTGAACCACAGAAATTTACTTCCTGGAACTGAATGAATGGTAGAAACAATTTTCCACAATGAGGCACATGCTTGACACCCCAGGGCTCATAAACAACAATTCATACAGGATAAACCTATTTCCAGGGTCTGCAAACTCCTCCCTGCAGCTGGCAGAGCCCTGATTTTCCATTTAGTAACTGAGAAGCTCAGTATGCTCCTTGGTGTATTTTGTGTGTTAAAGACCCTTCAATGAAAATGCAGGGAAATGGAAGGCAGGACTAGGGGACCTCTGCAAAATAGTCACAAATCTGCCTTGAAAGGGGTGCTTGGACTCCTTGGACGTGGTCCCTGAGCCCTTTCCCTTTCAAGTCAGACATTATGATTGCAAACCTTAACGACCAGGCACTGTGGGCTGTAGTTTCCCAGGAGCAGAGGGCTGCTGAGAGAAGTGGGTGGGTATATAAGGAGATGCATGTGGGCAGAAGGAGGTTTGCAGGTGGTGTGTTGACTCTGTGGTGGCTCTTTATGGGCTGGCTTGCTGCATGGAGTGATTTCATGCTGGTGGTCTTGGAGAGGCAGTGCTGTTCGTGCCTGGTGTCTTTGTGTTAATGGGAAGAAATGCTGCTTTGCCTCCTAAAGAGAGAGGAGAGCACGAAGAGGATGAAAAGTCCCTGAGAGAAAACCCAGGTTGGTGTGGCTCCTCTGTGGCAAGAGGGGAGGGTGCAAGAGGGGGTGGTGAAAACATGTTTGTAAAAGCTGCCTGTGGTGGGGGGTCTGGCCCTGCAGCATCCCCAGGTGTGGGGAGGAAGAGGTTTGCAGCTCCTGATCGTTCTAATCCAGGCCTAGAGGAGGCAGCATCCCTCCTTCAACAGTAAGGAACAGGTTTAAATGTCTGGGTGACCCCAAGCAAGGGCCATTAACGGTATCAGTGTACAGCCTCAGAGGTGGGGGCTTCCCCCTTACCTAGGACCCCCAAACCTATGCCAAGAAGTTGGAGAAGTGCTCTGTGTACAGGATCATCTTGCTCTCTGGTAAGGGAATATGTGTATCTGTTGGAGCAGACTTCCCATGCAGAATGGGTCACTGCTGATCCCTTATTTATCCTCATCCCACGTATTCCAGCATGAGCATCTTAAGGGAGGTCTTTCCTGCACCTGCCTCTGGTACTTCCCACTGCAGATCTGCAGCTGGGCTGGAACAGGCACTGTGGATGTTGTAGCTGTAGTGGCTGGGGGGTGATGACTCATGTATGGTTCAGCTTTCAGCTATAGTATCTCAGAAGAAGAGAAACTCAGGATTTCCACAAATCCAGGGGAAACCTACCCATCTGGCAGCCCTACCTAAATGCTGCTGTGCATTTAGCATCGATGTGTGTGCTGGGATTCCTCATAAAACACTCCTTGTTCATGTTTGCCTCTGGCTTTCTGCATGTCACCATAAAAGCGAGTATCTCTTATAAACTTTCTGAGATGGGGTGGGCTGCAGTGTCAGGCTGCTCTGTGCCATGTGTCCAGGGGGGCTCTAGGTTGTGGCCGTGAAGAAGGTGGCCAGACAAGCAATAGTAGGAGCTCATTTTGCTTGCAGTGTGTAAACACATTACATGTCTCTCCAGGGCATGTTTCTATCTCAGTACCTTTGCAAACTGAGTGCCTTTACAAACAGACCCTGCCTACCTCACTCTGAGTGTGTTTTCCTGACTTACAGACTTCACAAATGCAAGAAGCTTAAATTTTTAAGCATTTTTCGATCCGTTTTCTTCCCATCTGTCAGCCCAGATGTAACTGGGCTCAAAGAGATTGGAGTGTTTTCCGGTTTGGTATTTGAAAAATGGTTTTGTTCAGGTCACTGATGAGTCTTTGTGCAGAGTAAATATTTGATGGTGGCTAGTGCTGTGAAAACACATGCTGCCTTTTAGTTGGGAAAAGGCATGTTATTAAAGTGTGCAGACTATTAATGTATGAACTGCCTGCTGGAGGCACTTTGGTAATGGTCAAAAAGGTTGATGGCAGAAGTGAAAAAAAAAAAACAAAACCAAAAAAAAACCCAAAAAACCAAGAGTCTCCAGAGATTTGAGCCACCTGGCAATAGCTATCACTATTCTTTTTCAAATGGTAAGGACCATCCATCTGCAGAGGACCTGGGGTTCTCTGTGCGCAGGATACCAGAGCTGGGGCACAGCTCCAGGTCACCCTGTATGATGCAGATCCAAGAAGCAGGTTTCCATTAGCAGCCTTATATTACCTTGACAGTGGTTTGTTGAGCTACACACACACCCAAGGAAGCTCTGCTCAGACTTCTGGTAGGGTTTAGGGCAGCAGAAGAGTTCAGTGTTCCTGCTAATGGAATCCATGCACCTCTAATGCCCTTCCCAGCCTCTCGTGCACCCCCATCCATCTTGAGGCACCTGTGCCAAAACCTGGCCGCTCCTGTCTGCAAACTGCAGGGCAAGCTGCAGTCCTGCTGCTCCCTCCCTTGCCATGCTGGCTTGGGAAAGCCCCTCTGGCCGTTTCAGAAACTCAGTGGGTACAGATGATAGGATGGTCTTCCTTTAAAGGTGGAACTCGTCTCACGAGATGATATGCAGCTATGGTCTGAATGTCTCTTCTGTGGTGTGTTTGGCAGGGCTGTCCTCGTCTCCTCTCGGCTCTTAAAAGCTGTTCTAGATGCCTGTGCCTTTGTGGTGCGCCCCAATTTGGAAACAATATCCTGTAAGTGAAGATTTTGGAGCAGAGGATCTTGGGCATAGTTTTCCATTACGAAAACATGGTGTAGAAACTAAAGAACAATCAGTCTTCTCTCCTTACTGAACAGTCTTGCTGTTTCAAGAATCTTTCTCCTTACAACTTCAGAACCAATTTTCTGCAGCTGGTACTTAATGCTGCATTAAATGAGGTTTAAAGGTAGAGAAAATGCTAAATGAAGTCTAATCCTTTGCTAGCATATATAAATATTTTTAAGTAGCTGAGTATTTGTAGCAAATTGCTTCCCTGGAGTCTTTCTCCTGGACCACAAGCACATGTGCACTTCTAGTATTAGCTGAACATGCGAAACGACTGTGAGGGGAAGAATATCACAACACTTGAACTTAACCCACTGCTCCAGAGCCCAAACCCACACAGATGATGCCTGCTCAAGCCTTCCTAGCTGTTGGCATGATGTTTATTGCAAAGAAGCTGTTAACCAAGAGAAACTGGTGATGTAATTTTGGAGAAGATGCCCAGTGTGGCTCACTACAGCATGCAGTGACACCAGTATCTACCTGGGATGGGAAATGTAGCCGCTGGGATGGCTCTGACTGAACTGGCATGATTATTTGCTCAAAACTGAGGTCACTTCCAAATTCTGCTTGGTACCTTTGTAAACTATCCTGCTGCATGTCTCTTTAGACAGCAGCCTCTTGCCTCTGTCTCCTCACATGAGACAGGGATGCTGTGCTGTTTAGCCCAGGAGTAGTCTTGCTCCTCAGCAGATAAGTTCAATAAACTCTGCTACACTCTCTATTCTTCTGCATAAAGGGCTGCTGCAGGTGTGGACAGACTCGAGCTGCTGGAGAAAAGCAAGCCCCATTCCCAGGGTGTAAGGAGAAGAGCCACGTGTCCCTACGACGTGGGAAGGAGCAGCTCTGGGGAGAACGGTGTGGTGATGGAGACCCTGATGATGAGTTACAGAATGGCAGAAGAGCAAATGATGCTTCTGGAAATCCATGCACACTGAACTGAGGATGAACCTGGAGAACTGTTCTCGGGAAGGCTCTTCCTGAGAAGCGACAGCAGTCGGACTCACACGCGGCTCGCAGCCCTACTTGAAGAACGAAGGAAGATCCAGGATGTCTAACAGAGCTGTGAAAAGCTTACTGCAGCTGCTGTGGTTGCTTTTCTTTTGGGACTGTCTCTGACTCCTGCTGTCAAGATGCATGAGAGGGTTTTCATGCACCAGAGGTGTGCAGAGGTCTGCACCAGAAGAGCCAAGTTCCTTCTCTTGTGAAAGTATCTAGATGTGGAGTTGCTTTCCAGGGAAGAAAACAGCACTGCAAAAACATGTGGAGGGGACACATGCCTCTTCCTTTTTCAAAATGATTTGTAGAGAATATTCACCATGATGAGCATGATTTTTTTTTAAAGCAATTCCACGTAAACTGCAAAGAACTTCATTACTTCAGTGCAAGAAAATATCTGTTTAACTAGTAATTTGGGTTTCATTTTTGCTTGCAACTTCTGGGAACAGCTCTCAGCTTGTAGTAATGACTTGATGGGAGTCATGTGCATCTTTTCAATTGATGAGGTGTGTGTAACCACAGCATGCAGAGAACCTGGAGAAAGAAAATGACAGCCCTAGGCTGATATGGAGCAGCACGGACAGGCTTCCCCTGACCACCCTGGTGGGATGTCCTAGATGGTCTAGCCTGCCCATGCAAGATGGCTGAGTGCTCAGCTCCTGAGCTGGCTCTGTTCCTGTGGACCTCCTCCATCAGCCCTGGGTGAAAAGACATAGCTAGCAGCACCAGCCTTGCCTCTGATTCCTTTCTCCAGCTGACCACTGGTATGAGGAAGGATGCAAGGATTGCTGTTCAAGGTCAATGACTCTGTTACCAAGTCTCATAGCTATCTGGTCTGGAAAACGCTTGTTTGGAGAGAGGTGTGGCACGGTCATAGGCTGGTCTAACCACTAGTAGCTATTAATCTGTTAGACTGATACACAGGGGTTTTATTCTTTCCATTTTAAGCTCTCTCAGACTACAAAGGAATCTGGAATGATTTGATAACTGAGGCTTTTCTTGTCGCAAGAACAAAGGGTAAGTAGCTATCTCTTTCAGCAGCCTAGAGAGGCTTCTAGCCAAGACTGAGAGATTAAGAGAAGCTACCTGGCAGGCAAGTTGGCCTTTAAAGGGAAAAACAGGCTTTTAAGCTATTGAGACAAGGGAGAGCTGAGCTGAACACACGGGAAGCAGTGAGCGAAGCAGGGGTGTTTAATATGCTTTCCTGGTTGCGAGGTAATGGAGTAGGAAAGAATTAGCAAAAAAACATTCTTTTTATTTTTTTTTTTACTCTTTTAGCAGAACAAGTAAATGTTTTGTAGTACAGGCATATTCTAATTGTTCTGGATCATTTCTGGCTTACTTGCTGTCTCAGCTATTCTGGTTGCAGTGGGGAGTTTGCATCTCTAAGTGACCTCAAAGGGTCCTCTGGCCCCGCCTTTATCAGCACATAAACATTTTAGCCAGAAGCAAACACAAAGGTCAGCACTGTTGTAGCAAATGGCTTTTTTTTCTGAGGTCCGAATTTCTGATTGGCCATGACTTTGTTCCTACCTGGAGGACTGGAGACTCCTGTTTGAGACACTAAGGGGGTTCCCTGACTTTGAAGCACTGTCGGTCTGCAGCTCCTCAAGATCTGGTGTCCAGCTTGACTGTCCAAGTGGGAAAGCTGGAGTTGTTCAGGAAATCCCCCTGCACTCTCACTATGCTCCCTTGGTTTCATGTGATCCCAAGCAACCACAATTAACTGCTGTAAGGGGTTAAACCACCCCTCCTCCAGGAGATCTCCTTCTTGTAGAAGGGGGCAAGAAAGCAGAAGCAGTTGAAATCCAGGCAACTGAGTCCTGCTGCTCAGTCACCTTCAGGATGCTTTTCCTTTTGCCTCTGCTGTCCTGGCTGTGCTCCCACTAGAGCAGGGAGTTCCCTACCTGCTACCTCTTGATTTTGGGGTCCTCCTGTGGCTGGGGAAGAACCCAACAGAGAAGTGCCCACACTGCAAGTGCTGTGCCATGGTTGGGTCAGTACTTGGGGATTTTGTGCAGAGATTAGCTGATCTAACCAGGGATGAACTGGGATCTCCCCCAACAATAATCCATGGTTTGATTAAGCCTCTGAGAGGTAGCAATTGCGACCTTGCTTCCAAAGCGCATCCCAGTGGCACTGGGGATGCAGAGACCATTCTTCAGCTTTCTTAGGACAGTCTTGATTTGTGACAAAACACTTGTTGTCCATTGGTACCTGTGGTCTTGGCACAGATTATGTTCAGAATCACAGAATTGTAGGGGTTGGAAGGGACCTCCAGAGATTGAGTCCAACCCCCTGCCAAAGCAGGTTCCCTAGAGCAGGTCACACAGNTTCAAATATTTATAAACATGGATGAGAGCCCCTCTCAGTCTTCTCCAGGCTGAACAGCCCCAGCTCACTCAGCCTTTCCTCGTAGGGGAGATGCTCCAGTCCCTTAATCATCTTTGTGGCCTCCACTGGACTCTCCAGGAGATCCCTGTCTTTTTATTGTACCGTGGAGCCCAGAAGTGGGCAGTGCTTCCTGACCTGCATTTGTACCAAAACCACAACTCTTCTCTTGGAGAAATCAAGAGCTCTGCTAGACCTGGGGGTTGGGGTGGGAGCTACAACAGCCCACCCACAAAGAGAAGGGGCCCTATGTGTTTCTGTGAAATGGCCCTGATGAGGATCATTGCAAAGCTCTGGGTTGTGCTACCTCCTCTGATGAGCCGACCAAGGGCTTTGGTGGAGCTATCTGGGCAGCTGCTGCATGTTGGTAAAGGCCAAGGTTACCTTTCTCCCCTCTTCATGCAGAGATAAGGGAATGCATCTTCTAGTGCTGTGAACTCTGGGCTTTGCAGATGGTGAAGTAAATCTGTAAGCTGCTCACTGGTGGATATTCAGGAAATAAAGACATTGGCTCTTGCTGTTACATGAGAGCCTTCCTGGGTTTGTGAAATCAGGTCTCCCTCGGTGGTGAGGGCTGCACCGGTTGCTTTCATGGCCACCTAATTAGACAACCCCACAAATCATGTTTTCTTCAGAATCATTTACATTATGCCCAATGTAGTCAGTTTGGGGAGCACTTATTAGGATTTAAAACAATAAGCTGCTAATTATCTCTTGCTCTAGGGCCAAGTGGGAAATGCAACCTTTTGTGTCTCCTCCTAAATGAGGAAGCAGAGGAGCTGTGCTGGGAGCTGTGCTCTGCTGCCTGTGAAGCCACCTTTCTGTCTCCTGGGACATCCTTTATTTATGCTTTGCTGCTCTCCCTCCTGTACTCTGTGGCTGTAATGCCTTTTCCACTCCAGAAATGCCTGTTCAAGAGCCCTGTGTCTCTGGGCAGGAGAACTGCATTCAATATCCATATCCAGCTCCTACTGAGGTATTTGGAGGCCCAGTCAGGCAGCTTGTGGGTTCCTCCATGAGCACATCCCTTGGGTAGCTGTTCAGTGTGCATTAAAGTACCTTCCCACAAGGCTGTTGGTCTGACTCATACACCATTAGTTGGGGGCAGAAGAGAAGTTTCTCTAAATCTCTGGAACAAGAAGGGGTTTGGGAGTCAAGCCCTGTGGAGCTGCCTGTGTCCCTATCAGCCTGGCTTGTGGTGTTCAGTTAATGAGTGTTTTGGTGGGCAGCAGGCTGTGAATGCTGTGGTCTAAAAAGCCAGGGCTGAACAGTAAAACCAGAGATAAGTGAGTGGTTTAGTGCTCTTCCTTCTCTGAGAGGTGTCCTCACATTTGCCCTGAGATCAGGGAGATGGATGGAGGCTCCTGTGACTGACCTGGGGGACAGCAGGGACCACTGGGGCAGTGCCTCTCGCTCACGAGGAGATCGGAGCTCAGAGGCCAGCAAGCTGGAAGCACCACCCTCACTGCAGTTTTAGTGACTTATCTGGGTATTTTACTCTTTAGGGTGAACAGTAGCTTTCAGAGCAACCTTCAAAGCTGGTAGCAACCCCTGGTGATTCTGCTAAAGATATGTCTTATGGGCCTGAGCATGTGAACTGACTTGCTAATTGGGCTTGTTCCAAAATTTGAGGTGGTTTAATACTGGACTTATTCAGACACTGCAGTATCTTCCACTGGAATAGATTCACATAGTTCATTTTGGTTTGCCAGTCCAGAATCCCCCAGGATGCCACTGCCATAGTCGTGTTCCCACTCTGCTGCAGCCTTTCCAGTTGCAAATGGCAACTAAATCAACACAGATCTGCTGTCTGGGTGCAGGCAGCACTGTGGCCCTAGGCTGTCACACCTGAGAACATCAAGTGGTGACCTCATATAGCATGAGATCAGCATTGTACAAACACCACGGTCCTGCGAGATGTGGTGCAGCTGTTAGATTGCAGTTGGCTGAGGGGACTCCTGGCCTGTATCAAGGATGTATAATGGCACCTAATAAAAACAACAGGCTATTTCTGCATGAAAAGATCATGGAAATAGGGCAGAGAAAGTGGTGCTTCTGTTTTATCTTACAGTGAGGTGTGGGTTTGCTAGGAGCTCAGGAAGGTGCTGTTATTTTGAAAGAAGCAGCAAAGGAATTTTTTAATCTTAGTCATGGCCTGCAAGTGTTGAGCACAGGGTATTATGCTGGAAGGGTTTGGGGACAGGTAGAGAATGGTAGTGGTGGAAAGGTGCAGACATATATGACTTGGCAGCTGTTTCACAGGGCTGCTGTGCCACCTTACAGCTTGTGATGGATACAAGCTCTTCCCTCGTGCCCAGCTCAGGGCATCTCTGCCGATGCAGAAGCAAAGTCTTGCCCTTTGCTGGTTTTAGGAGGATTTGGATGCTTCTCTTGCTGTCTGCATGGAAAGCCCTGAATTCACTGTAAGGACCATCTTGTCCATGAGATGCTTCAGCCAGAGTCAAAATCAGAGCATTACTCATTGTTAGCTATGTGAAATAGGAGTAGTTGGGGAAACTTCAGACAGATTGATGTCTTTATTTATGCTGAGTGGTACTTTATACCAGTCTGCTGAAGCAAATCACCATGATTAAATGTCAGAAGCTGGTTTCTTGTAACCTTTGGTTGGAAAACTTCCAGTCTATAGGAGTTTCAAGGATGAAATACTCTCCAGAGCAGTGTGTGAGTTTAAACCCTCTTGAAATAAAATATCCTCGGAATAGGCTGGGCTTTAAATACAAGTTAGGTGACATGCAGACAAGTACGTGTCTCCTGTCTGGGAAAAACTTAATTTCAGATGGGTGACTAAGCTCATTTCATGTTGCAAATCCTTTTCTTCCCCCAAATAGCATGGCTAGAAATTTCACTGCTAAGGATCCTCAGACAAAAAGCAACTTTGTGGTACTTTCTTGGTCATCAGTGTCCAGAGCAGATGCCTGGTTCTACTGGTTTCATCTTGCTGCAGCTCACCAGTCAGCAGCTCAGAGCTGATGAGTCTGCTGTGGATGCAACCTTCCCTGTGGTTGTGGTGGAGTAATTAGAAGGATGAAGCCCTTTCTGTGCTGGTGTGTGGCTGTAGATGTGTTAACATCAGAGGTACTGACTCACTCTGGGCTGCGTGACTCGCTAAAGCAGCTGGTGGGCCATTCAATGTGCCTGGGTCACAGTTTGGGACCCCTGTCTGCAGTGTCCCAGGGCTTTGTTGGGAGTGATGAGATCATGCTGCCGTTTGGAGTTGTTGTGAAGTGTAAGCGATGAAAAGTGTCCCTGCTTGTCAACCCCATCATCCCAGCCCCTGCTGAGCCGCTTAGGAAATGGCAGATTTGTGAGCCATTGCTGTGGATTGTCACCTCTTTTTCTCTGCCTTGTTTTTCACCATAGACATTAGAGATGTTAAGCTTTATCACAGCCAACTTGGTGAGCCTGTTCCTCTGCCTACTCCTTCCCTAATATTGTACAAATGTTCTCTAAGTCAGCCAAAATCTCCTTTGTCATTTAACATTCTGTGATGGACTGCTAATAGGTTACGATTCCTTGGTAACTGGAAATCATAAATCTACTATCTCTTGTCCTTTCTGCAGTCTTCCAGGAATCAAAAGCTATATTCTCAGGTACCATAAATCTGCACATCTGTCTGAAATCCAAGTAGGAAAAGCAGACTGCCCAGTTCCTTACCTGTTTTCTGGATTTAAGTAACAAAAGGACTCAAAAACTGTCCTTACTTTGCAGGTTATACTTGAAAATCAGCTCTTCTGGTCTCTCCAGGAGATTAATACTTGGAGGCGAGAGGCACAAAAGCATTGCCACCTTCTAACAAATTACAAAGATGACAGAAGTTGTCTAATGGGGACATCTTATTCATAGGATTAATGACACATCTGAAGCAAGTTGTCTTATGGGGAAAGAACTGTCTTAACAGAGGATCCAGCGTGTGACTTGGAGCCCCCCTCATATCTGCTGTGGTTGCATTGCAGGCAAAATTTGTTTTAGGTAACTTGTTTCCCATTCTTGACCTATTGGTGATGACCATCAGTAGTTAAAAATCATTGTTTCAGAACAAGTGTAGGTGCTAAGCTGTTTCAAGGAGAAATAATTGATTAGGGAAGAATAGTGAAAAAGTAGTGATAAAACATCATGGGGAACATGTACGTTGGAGGACATGCTGCCTGTGAACGTGTCTTCACACGTACATGTGTGGAAACCCACCTTGGCCTCCCTCCTTTCCCCAAAAACATGATGCTGCAGTGACAGTTCCCAGGGCATTGCAGGGCTGGGGTGTTCCCATGGCAAATTACGCTGTGCCAGCTGCCTTCCTGCCAATCTCAGATGTGAAAATCCAGGGGGACCTCATCAGCCAGTGGAGGTTTAACTCGTTCAGCTGAGTGACCTCTGTTAGTCCACAGGATTAATCAGTGAATTTATCCAGAAGCAAAACAAGCCAGGAAGACAATTAAGCTATTGATTCAAGATGCTGTTGGGAAGGAACCTGCAGTCAGGCTATGCTAATAAAGCTACGTGGATTGATCAATTGCTGTCAGTAATTTTGGTTTAGGCAGGAGCTTGATGTTTTCTATTATTCAAGTCAACATGGTTTTGGAGCATTTCCTTGTGAGATGCAGGGGGGTTATTGGTTTGTTGGCCCTGGAGTTGTCAGGAATCACAACCATGTCTGTCAGGGGAGATGGGTGTGTACAAGTAGTTGCTAAAATATTGGGATCCCAGCATGAATACAGCATTGTACAGTCATTTGCCACTTATAATCCTAGTCCTCCCACTGTCCCCCATTTCCAGGTGAGACTGCTTGGACAACTGCCATGTCTGATGGGCTGTAAATCTAGTCTGATTGTGAAAGTGAGAGCTGGTCAGATTGTCACTGAAGAGCAGCCAGAGAGTCAGTTGATATCTGCAGCCTTGGTGTGGCACTGCTGCTAGAGGTGGCCAAGAGAGGAACACAGACCTTGGCTGGGAAGGAAGGGTGGGTGCAAACCATGCTGAGCTCCTGGGAGTTTCTCATTATACCTTCTCCTAAACCTACCTGCACTTAATTCCTTGGGGCTGGAGGACAGGAGCAAAGCTGTTTGGGTGTGCAGTTCCTAGGCCATGTCGAGACCCTCTTGAACTAACAATAGCTAGTCCTGTGGACAGAGGATGGTCTAATAGCCATCAAAAGAGCTTGGAGCATCCAGGATTTCCCTAGCTTTTGGGGCAAAAAAGGTCTTATTGCCTGTTCTCTCACTTATCTGTCTTGTTAAGCAAGTCACTGAGTCTCCTGGAAACTTTTTTTTTAAGTAACATTAAAGAACCATCACCCTCCTCTTGGAGAGGGCTGCCATGTGTGCCGACTGCTGGAGCTCTCACAGGGCAGGGGTTCTTCCCATCTGAGCTGCTGCTTTTGTTCGTGTGAAAATGTACCATGAATACACCATGATTTATACCAAAATAAAACTTTTTAGCAGCTGAGCTCTCCATTTGGACTTTATAAGGTCCTCTCATGCATATTCTGATAGCTGTAAGAGCTAGCCTGAGGCTTTTTATGGGAAACCCTAATGTGGGGCTTCATTCCAAATAGGGCTAAAGGGGATTTATTTTAATGGTAACCTGGGTTTCCTCTGGATTTGGAAACTCTGATGTTCAGCCAGCACTGGTGAATAAGTTGGTGGAAGTTCAGCATGGTGGGTCACATTCTCTTTCGATGTTCACATGGGTGTAATACATAGTATTGTAAAGTAAATCCCCTGGCTGCTCAAACAAATGTGCTCCAATTTTGTTGGCATTTGACCCACTATTTCAGAAAGAAAAATGTCACTGCTGACCCAAATAAGATTTGGTTATAAGAGGCTCTGGGGTGAAAACCTGCCTCAATCAAAATCTAGAGGCAGTCCTTGCATGGATTACAGTGGAGCTACCTCCACGTTTTCAGCTCTATGCCAATTAACAGTAATACGCTTCCAGGATAGTGCAGTCAGTAATGAAGGGTGAGTCTCCAAGTTTCAGAAGGTCTGTTTGTAATGAGCCCCTTGTAACATGGTCATGTCATGGAACACCTTGTGTCTGGGCTGGGATTGTTGATAGGAACAGGTTTTTATTCTGGAGTTTTCTGTCTGAGCCAGAAGAATCCTAGGAGCAGATGCTGCCTTTCCAGCTGAAGGCAGAATCCCAAACTGAAAGGTGGAGAAAAAGCTGTGGGATTGATCAGAAAATCAAATATGGGGAGAAGCAAGGATGTATTTCCTTAATCCTTCTGAGCACTTGTGGGAAGAAACACTCACCCATTTATCTTTGCATAAGTATGCATTTTACTAGAAGATCTGTTTAGGGCTTTGCTATGAGGCTTTGTTTCAGAAATTAGTTGGCCTTTTCAAGTGAAAAGGGTCCCAGGGGACTGGGTTCAGCCTTTGCCTGGCTGAGTAGAAGACCCAAATGTCCCTGAACGTCTCTGGTCCTGTAACACCAGGGCAAGAAAACCTGCTCCAGACTAGAGATGAAAAGAACTGTTAGGTCCAGGAGGGGTTTTAAAGTGTGATTTGAGGGACAAGAAAGCTTTGGAACTAATTGGTGTGTGTTCATTCTTTTTAGTCTAAGGCTGTGAAGTTGCATTTTGTTGGGGGAAAAATATTCTCTTCCTGAAAGCCAGTTCTTCAGTTCTGGACACAATGTCAGATGGCACAAGAACTGAGAGAACCAGGGGTTTTGGTGGAAAAAAGAAAAACAACCAAAACCCCCAAACAAGACATTTTTTTAGGCATAGTTAAAAGCAAGAAATGGGGAGGAAAAGGACTAAAGATGGAGCAGACCTTCATTTACCAGAAACATTTGAGACTTCCAATTTGTGTCTGTGCAACCCTGCTGTTGTCTTAAAGCTGGTGATACTGGTGCCCCTCCTGCTGCTCAGGGGAATGAAATCCCAAACCTCCCAGAGCAAGCTGCTTCACGGAGTGGCAAGGGCATGAAGCATGGAAATGAAGTAAATATGAGGCTGGCTTGAGAGGGAAAGTGTGACGGCTCCTCTCCAGCTGTGACAGAGAGGGGCCAGACACACACTGCTGCACTTAACCTCTTTCATTGGCTGGAACAACAAGTATTTCTCCTATATATGCTACTTTTCCTTTTTTTTTTCTTTTTTAAAACCTACCCTGTGAATAATGCTTTGACCATTTTAAAAGCTGACATACTAATAAAAGACTATTAAATTCTGCCACTTCCTCTGTAGAGCAAGAATAAGTCAAGGTAGACACAACTGTGGAGAGGGAAAGAAGGCTCTGACTGTGATGGTTTATTAAACATTTCACCCTCAACTTATTTAATATGTATGAGGCCTCTGTCACTGTCCTACAAGTGCTGCTTGAGACCGCAGTGACAACAGAAAGGAGCCTTAAAGCAGAACAAAACACGTCCCTGGCAATGTCACCTGCATAGGAAGCTCCTCTGGCTGTTGTAGTGCCAGAAAAAGGGATGGGGAGGAGCCCTGGAAGCCCTAAGACCATGTCCAAAGGCATCAGGGTTTCATTCTGGTCCGGGGCAATGTCTTGTCTTGCTGCAGGTAGGTCTGACACCACATGTCTACCTTTCTGTGCCGCTGTTACCCAAAACAAAAGGATGCTTTGGCCAAACAGGGGAGCCTGTCTGTAAGTACACACCACACAGTGTGCAGCAGAAGGGGGAACAACCTTCCTGGGCTCTCACCCTATTTCTTAGGGTCACGAAACAATTTTGTGTTGTTTGACCTGCTCTTGCTCCCAGTTCAGACAGTCAGATAGGCACCTTGCCACACTTATCTGTGGAACAGATTCATTTTTTTTCTTGCTGCCAGCACAATGCTTTGCAGATATTTCCTAGTAGCCCTGAATGATAATGCAGGCCAATAGAGGAGGCAGACAAAATTCCTGGCTAACAAAGATAAATTTAAATTAAATTATGCTTGACTGTCCATCCTGACATAACAAGAATTCCATCCTTAACTCAGCCTTGCAGATTATCTGGAATAAACACAAAGTTGCCCAGGTCTGGTAACCCAGCTGGAAAGGTTTTGTGACCCCCATTTCAGGTTGCAAACCCTGGTTTGAGAAATGCTGAGCTTTTGGGAAAAATAACAACCTTGCTTTCAGTGGTCTGAATTGGACTTCTGCTTGGGGAGGTGGAGGCAGAGTTACATGAATGCAAAGTTTGGATGAGCAAAGGAACTGCCTCTATCAACCTGTTGCATGTTGCAGGTGTACTGCAAGGGAGAGGGAAATCTTTTGTTTGATGTGATGAATTTCCAGTGTTCCTGGGGATTCAGATGTGCTCTCACTTTGTTTTCCACTTGCAATAGAGCTTCAGTGGAAGATGTTGAGGAAATATTTATTTATTCTGTCAGTACCAGGCCTTAATTGCCTCTGTGGATCCTGTTGCATCATGCCTTGGAAAGGATCTGAACATCCCCAGGAGAAGACCAAGGAGCTGGAGGAAGGGACCCTGTTCAATCCAAGGGTTCCTTTAAGTTTTTGTGATTTAAAAAAAAAAAATGATGTGGAAAATGTCATAAAATAGGTGTGTGTTTTAAATGCATTTAAAATGCATTAAAGCATTTAAAATGCATTTAAATGCTTGTACCTCTTCTGGGGTTTTATTCCTCACTCAGGCTGACTGGCACATGGAGGGACTGGGGCAAAGCACCGTGGAACCTGCAGGAGAAGGACAAGCTTGCTCTGAATTGATACAGTCAAAAATCTTGTGTCCACCATAAAAAGATGCATATTGGGGAGCTCTTATAGATGACAGGAGGTCTTTTGATTTTAGCTCTTGGACTTTTCTCCTCACTGTCTCTTTCTTCATCTCCTCTTAACCTCTGGGTTCAGCTGGTGCCATTCAGGAGGTCACAGGCATGGGAAGAGGGTGAGACCTCTGGCGTGGTCGGCTCTGATGATACCTCCTGGTACCTCCTGATGATCTATTCAGTGTGGTTTTTATTCAGCTGAAGTTTTTAAATAGATGTGACTGAATTATTCATAGTGCATAAATTAGCTGATGGATACTGTCTTTTTGTGACTGTTCATCATGCAGATTTATTTTTTTCAGGTAGGACATTTGCTGCTTAGATATTTCAGTCAAATGTGGCAGTTTCTAGCAATTTTCTCAGACCATTTATTTAAGGTAGGGGGTCGCCTTGGTGGTCTGCTCAAAAAGTTTTCCTTCTCCCAGAGGGTGACTTGTGCTCTCAGATGGATAACAGCATATAGCAGGTGCTCTTCCTTCAGGTTTCAAGCAAAAAAAAAACCTATTGTGGACCAAAGAATGTCTTGAATCATCCTTATGAGTCAAAAAATAAAGCTGTATGAGTGGCTATTGATTGAAAATGCCCAGGGAGCAACTTGGGAAGGTGTAAGTGCATGTGCTCCTCCTGGGCAGGACCTTGTCTGTGCTTCTGGGACCTCTTCTGCATCACCCTTTTGCATGTGCAAAAAGGAAATGTGTATTTTTTCCATAGCCCTTGGCTTATCAAATTTGAACAGTTAGTAGAAAAGACTTAAAATGCCATGAGGTACATGTGTATTGCTGGGGTTGTTTTGGCTTGGTTTTTTTTTTTTTCTAATATTTAAAGTTGTCTTAAAATTCCCTGAAAACATGACCATTGGCCTCATTCATCCTTCCAAGTTACCTTCAAATTCTCTCTCCCTGGTTTTCCCACACTGAGGACCTGGGGACTATCACCACGCTTGCTGTGACTCTGCACCATCCAGTCTTTCTGCACCCCGGGTAGCTCCAACGTGTACCATGAAAAAGCTCTCACAAAAACGGGCTGTGGGAAGATGTAACTGTTAATGCTTTAGTATGGGGGGGGCAGGGTGGGAGCAGGTGCTAAATGATATCCCCAATTCCCTGATCCTGGGACCTACCAGGCTGTTCTCAGTGGGGACTGAGGACATGGGGCACTCTGCAGGGCTCAGTCCTCAGCATGCTGGAAGTCAGCACAGAGATGCTTTCAGCCTCAGCTGCTCCTCTCCTCCCTCTGCCACAGAGCTCTTGGGTTAATTTTTCTGTCTCCTTTTGATTTTTTTTCCCTCATCAAATTATTCTGTTGATGCACTGCCCATACTTGTTAAGGGCGACAAAATAAATGCTGTGCCACTGCCTAGTGTATCAAAGCTGGTTTCCACATTAGCTTTTCATGTGTTTTCAGATCGTTAAAACTGTATTCCTGCTCTTTGCCTTTGTGATCAAAGCACCATTCATGCAGTAATCTCATGCAGAATGTGCTTTCTCCCCCAGCAGCTATTACCTCCTCCTGGGATAGTGCTCTTGGAGGATGTTTCTTTTTCTCCATACACTTTCCCCCTTCTCCCTCCGCTCTGGTTGTGCAGACAGACCTTCAGCAGACAGGCTGGGGAGGGAAATAGTTAAGATTTTTTATAAGAGGGAGGGGAAAATGGTAAAATGGGCCTTATTTGTTCTATAATAGGACTCCTGGTACCACCATAAGCAGTTAGTGACTGTTTGTCAGTAAGCCTAGCAAATAGAAAATTGTCTTATAAACTGTAAAAGCTGAAAGGTCATAAAGAGGATTTAGCACTATCGCAGGAGACAACTTTGTTTAAACAGTGTCATTAGTCTCTTTGCAGGCCTTTTTATAGTGCTTTTGCTTGTTGCTCTCTTACCTTGTGGTGGTTTGGGTCATTTTTTTTTGCAGGAGGATGGGAGGGAGGAATTACTTCTTCAGAATTGAAGTCGTTATAATCTCCTGAAAGCTCCTTCGAGCAGATATGTGCTGGGTGGTTAAGCCCAGGATGAGGCTTTGCTGTGGAGCTGCTGGAAGTGTGTTCTCTAAGGAAGATGGAAAGGGAAACCCAGGTTCATAAGGAGCAGAAGGTGACGTGGTTGTGACAAGGATGCTCCTCATCATATTTGGACTGTGTGATTTTTTGGGGGTCAGAAATCCCAAAGCTCCTCTGAGTTTTGTGAAAGGAAGCGATGTGGCAGGGACCCTCATGGTGCTCCTATGAGCTTGAACAACCAAAAACTCTTCAGAGTTTACACAAGCCCATCCTCTTTTTAATGGCAAACAGTGCTACAAGGGGCAGGAAGCACAGGGGATTCAGAGAGAGGGAAATAATTCAGTTTAAATCAAACTTTGGGTGTGTGGCTGACCTGGAAATGGGGGAATCTCCATGGAGGGATCCTGAAGGCACTGCAATTGGGGTGGGGGGGGAGGTGGGGGGTGTAAGTATGAGTCTGTTGGCAAAATATTTTCACAAATGTGTCATTCAGGAGTGGTTCATGTAACTGAAGAATAGCACACAGAGGTCTCCATATGAAAGGAGAGGAAAAGCAATCCAGGCAGTGACTGGCCTTTCAGTCTGCAAAGCTTTAGACAAATTGTGAAGAAAAGAATAATGGGATGAAAATAGGACTGAGTCCAATCCAGCCTTACAAAGGCACATGGAACCTGCTTGTCTTTATAGGTTTTTGTTGGTAGGGGAACTGGTTTCCTCCACAAAAGAAAAATGCATTTCCTCAGCTGGCTTTTGGTTAAGTAATATTTTGGGAATATTTCAGTGAATGAAGAGAAATGAATCCCATGTGCTGAAAGACATTGCTGGTGTGTAAGTACTAATAGGTGATAAAAAGTATCAGCCTGGAAAGCAGGTTCTTAGCAGTCAGAAGAGAGGTCATTTCTGGGGCTGAAAACCACGTTGGTGATCAGTTTGAGAGTGAGGGGTGTGGTGGTTGTAGTGAGGGCTGGAGCAGAGACATGGAGCTGCATGTCACCGGAGGTCCCTCTGTCTCCCAGGTATCACTAGTGCAATGCCAGAGCCAAAAGGGATGGTGAGAGAGGATTAGCAGGATCAAGTGGTACAAAATGTACCAGAATTGCACAGGTTGTCAAGCAAATCCAATCTAAGCACCCAAATATTAGTAGTGGAAAGATGAGACTGTGAACCTGGCTGAAATGACCTCAGTGAAGGCCAGGACTTCTTGCTGTAGGTGGTGTGTACTCCTCCACCAGCTCTGTCCGTGCTCAGCTATGGGTATTTTCATCTGATCCATGCTTTGCATCAATGAATCTGGGATACTTGCTGTGCTGCTGCTGAATTTAGGTATCACCCAATAGGTGATGGGATAAATCCCTTAAATCTCCCCCCTTCCCTCACTTATCTCAGGGATGTGGTTACTCCTTGGAAGCAGTGTCTGCTGAGCGTTCAGTTGGCGAGAGCTGCCACAGCGCTGCTGGGATTCAGGAGCTCCTGCAGGAACCAGCCTGGTCCAAGGAGCATCAGAAAAGACTTAATCTCATTACCTGACACTGTGCAATATGCAGAGGGAAATTCCCTTTTCTACTGCTACTGTTCTAGTTTCAAGGCTCGTACGATGTCTAATTATTTTCCCGCATTTGAAGGAAAGACCCTCGTCCCACCTGCCCTTCCCTGCGGGATTTTCCTGGGCTCCCGGGAAAGGAGGCTGCCAGCAGAGGGCACACGCTATATGACTATGTAGATCCTATATAGGTCCTGACAGTAACGGCGTCCTGATGCCTGTCAGCACATCCCCAGCTCCTTCCCGAAAGGAGAAACGGAGGCAGGGAGCGAAGTGACTTCCCCGAGAGCATCGCGAGTAGAATGTATGTCCTGCTTAGCAAAACTCCAGATACTCCCTTGTCACAACCAGCAATTTTCAGTGCCCAGCAGGGATTTTTAATTTTTTTTTTTTTTTTTTTGTGAGTGCTCCCCTTACTGCCCTAGAGATGGAGGCAGAGGCGACCTTGCTGCAGCCTTCCTCCTCCTGGCTGCATCCCTGTCACAGGGGGACAAGTGTGAGTGTGGAGGGTCAAACAGGAAGGGCTGCTGACCTGCTGCATCTTCTACCAGGATCTAGGATGTGGAGCTTACTCTGGTACCCGAAATCCAGGTGCTTAACCCTTCTGCAGCTGGGATGCCTTCATGCACTCTGTTAGTGCAAACACCAAATAGATTTTTTTCCTCTAGAGAAGAAGGTGTCTCTGAATCATGTGTGTTCGTCAGCTCTAACCTCCTTTGTAGACAGCTCTGATCAGTGCACTTCAACCTCAGTGAATGGAATTTTCCCCCCCCTCTCCTTCCTGGTCCTTAGGGTTTCCAAATGTCAAGTCATAAACTGCAAATGCTATTTGAAAATGTTTAGCAAGTTGTAGTCTGCTGGCATCAGTCAGTCACCAAAGATAACCAGCTTGTTTTCTTGCTCTCCTCTTTAATATTCCCTCCCAGCAAAGCTCTAGAGATGTCATTAGGAGCAGTGAGCTCTTTGGAGTCGGGCAAACAACTGCTGAGTAGGTCGTTCCTGAGTAAATAATTTGCTTCTTGGTTTCCCTCCGTGCCATGAGCTGAGGGCAGCGAGTTCTGCCTCAGCAGCAGCAGAGAGCACACCAGTTCCGAGCACGGACAACTGGTGCTGTTCTTTCTGCACCAGAGGTTTCTGGAGGGGGAGCAGCAAGTGGGGTGGACCCGCTTTCTGGTAGCAACCCCGAGAAGCCTTGTGCCATTCTGCAAGGCTGGATATGCAAAAATAGTGGTGAGAGGAGGGGGAGGGAATAATGATGCTTGAAGCTCTACCACATACAGAGCCTCAAAGCTAACGCAAGTGAAGCTGTGATGGACTCTGAGCCCTGTTCCCCCTCTCTGTGGTCAGTGTGGGAAGTCATGTGCAATGAAATGACCATGCTGGGTCAGAAATTGCTTGTGTGGCAGCCTTCAGTGCAATAATCAGGGCCTGTTATTAATGTCCTTTTGTTTATCCAGCCAGAATTTCCCAGCAGGGTTTGGTTTTCATTCTCTTGCCACTACATCCTTTCTCCCAGGTCCTCTGCATTATTATAAAGAACTATCCTATTAAATAACTTCAGAAAATAACCCTGAAAATTGTACCTCAGCCTTAAGATGAAGGGCTGAAAATGTCCCTGGGAGGTTCTTACACTTGTCACCTGAAAATAATAATTCTAATTAGCTTCAATGCCTGCCCTTGGGTCCAGCCTAATAAATCCTAATGAACAGTGGCTGATTGAAATATATCCCTGAATGTTATTTAAAACAATAAGTGTGCTCCACTCCAAAGGAATGGTTCGTGATGTAGGGGGTGACCAATGGATCCCCTTGCAATGAAAGAAGAGGGAGGTTGGAAGAGCAGAGGTCAGATGTTTTCCACAAGGCCCTGGAGATGTGAAATGCTGACTTGTAGACTGGTGAGGAAGCCATGACTGATAGAAATGTCTGTGTCTGAAAAATCAAGGCTTTTGGTTGTTGGTTACCAAGTGATCTGATTCTGCTTAAAATAGCAATAAGGACGATGTAACTTGGGTTTGAATTCATGTTAGTGGCACACACATTAAGACTGGAGGGAGCCTGAATGGAGCCAGGATGTGCCTGCTTCTCCCCCCCCTGCAGACAAGGGCTGGGAGAGAATAAACTGTTGTGATTTGCATGATGGGAATGAGAAAAAAGTTATTGATAAAAGTGGGATAAGAGGTGGCTTTATTCTTGTGAATTACCCAAATGGCAGCAAATGTGAATGCAAATTTTTACATGTGAAGTCATTTGCTGCTTTGCAAATGACCTTTTTTCGCCCTCACAAAATATATATTCTACTTCTTGTCCTATAAATCAAATCTTTGGAATTTCCAGTTTTTCAGCAAACTGGATTTCCTTTAACAGGAGAAATTTTATTGGTTAAAACATTTCCTTTTGTCACAGCTGTTTCACTTTCCCCAGCCTTATCATAGGAAAGCTGAAGCAGCTTCAGGTGACACCATCAAGATGGACTGAAAGGTGATCACAAGTCCCTGGTTGTCCCCTGGGACAGAGCTGCCCAGTGACACCCACCCACAGCAAATGCTTCTTGAGCAGGCCATGGGCTGGGGTGTGTTTGCTGAAATGGTACCCCCACATTTAACCACACAGATCAGCCCCATCCCCTCGGTGCTGCTCTGCATCTGGGCTCTATTACTCAGGAAAATGTGTTTTCCTTTGCATCCTGATGTCTGTTTAGCTGCCCCCACCAAGCTGTTCTTTGTCCTGCAGATAAGTTTAACCTATTGCTTCTAGCTTGTTTGCACCTTTATTTACTCTCCTGCTTCCATAGGTCTATAAATAAGAACATTTTCACACACAGAGCTAATAAAAGGGCAAAGGTGAGCTGGGGTTGGGCTTTTAACATTCAGTTGTCTTTGTTTTGCAGAAGACAAGTGCTCCTGCTAAATTTTTGATACAGATTAAGCTGCATGGCTCCCACAGCCACGTCCTTACTTCTCTAAGCATACTGTCTTCAGCTTCATATTCCCTCCTGTGTCTGTCTCTCTCATTTGCTGGAGCCCTGTGACATGCAGAAAATGGGGGATGGAAAACTCCCAGCGTGTCACTGGCTATCTAAGGGTTGCCCTATAAGTGAGACCTTTTCCCCTCTTCCCTTCTAAATTACACAGCCAGAGGATTTTACATCCTCCTTCCCTTTTAGGCTTACTCTAAATAATCCAGATTTCCTTAGGTACCAGGAGTAGCAAAGCAAAGAGACAGTTGCACAGATTTCAGCTGGCAACGCCTACGTACTCGGGCGCGTGGAGTGTTTGCTCTCCGCTTGCAAAAACCCGGTGATGCCTTTTCCAGCAGCTCCCTTGGATGGGCAGCACAGGTCCCTGGAAGCAGCGTGGCTGTTTAAACACATGCTCTGTGCACACCTTTGCCTGGCTGTGTGGGTGTATCTGTGTTGCTGCTTATCTAAAGCTTGTTGCTGCGAACAGCTTGTGACACTGACGGAAACGCTGGTTGACAGCAGACATGGGGAGATCTTTCAGAGCCAGTTTTGTCGTCCGTAGGCTTCTTTGTGGCAAAACTATGTCATCCCTAAGGCTATAGCGACTCTGGATTTTTCTCAGGAGCTTTGTCTGGGAATAATTGTAAAGCTCTAGGGTTTGGAGCTGCATATCCAGCAGGACTGACAGACATGCCTGCCCATTGCATGGGTTTGCATACATAGCCATAATACACTTATTATAGCTTACATGGCCATAATACACTGCTGCCACGAGCTCCAAAGCTCGTGGCAGCAGTGTATTATGGCCATGTAAGCTTCCCATCCAACCCTGTACCCATGTTCACCTACATGTGCCTGGGACACCCTGGAGTTCATGGAGCAAAAATACCTGACTCTCTCTTGCGTGTTTGTCCTCTACAGCTGTTGCTCAGATCCTCTGGGTCTTGCAAGTCATGAAGAAGATGGTTGGGCATCCTTTGCCCTTCACCAGGACAGCAGAGCTTTGCACCCCTCTGTAGAGTTGGACATCCATCCCAGCAGAGCCCCACACGGTGCCATGGCCTGGCAGGGGAGGAGAAAGCCAGGTGTTTCAGGCAAGGTTTGCAATCAGGGACGTGACTGTGCCTGGCCTGGGCCCAGCACGTGCAGCTGTTCGGTGTCTACTGCCTGGGATTAAAATAGCCGACATGCTCCTCGCGTCCCTCCGCGCTCCGCTCTGCACGTGTAACGCAGGGCATGAGAGCAGTGCCTGGGGGTGCAGCCCCGTGGGGGTCTTGGTGTGGGACAAGCCCTGTTTTCTTCATCCAGATGTGCTTGGTGGGATGAGGAGCTGGATGGACATCTACAGAGCCCTGTGGTAGGACTGGAGGAACTGCACCTATTATATATTGGGGGGAGTTACTAGAGTTTCATGAGAAAGTTTTATACTTTTGCTGTGCATTTGGTCTAGTTCTTTCTAAACCAATTATTCATGTAACTCATTTTGAGTAAAGACATTTTGATAGACAGAAATTTTGGCTTTATAGCAATAAAATCTTTTTAAATACTGCCCAAGCTGAAATATTTATTTTTGGCTTTGTTAGCTGACTGAAGTGATGAAAGGATTCTTTTGGGCAGCTGTTCCTTATGTCTTGTATCGCCGTCTGCCCCACAGAAAAGGAGGAAAAGACGCTTTCCTGACTTCCCTAAGCTCTCCACGGGTTTGCAGAAGTCTAGTACCTACTTTTGCTCATCTCCTTGGAGTTGGAGATCAGTCAGGTGTTGCCAGCAACAGGCGTTTTTATTGCAATATGCCCTAATGTCCAAGGAGGGAGATGTTAATTTTATAATTAAGCCTTGGGGGAGTCTGAATCTGCTCTTGGCTCTGCCATGGGCTTCCTGTGTGACACCCAGGTAAATTTGGGGAGGATAAAACTTTGTTGTCTCTCTGGGGATGTTGATGCTGTTGTTTTCCTGATCTCTGCCTCACCAGACCATCAGCTCTTTGAGGAATGTGGACTCTGAACAGAGAGGTGCAGGACCATGATCTCACCCAAGATCTCTAGGAGCCACCACAGAACAGTAAGATAAAGGGTAACCAGAGTGGGCAGATGAGAGCCACCACTACCACCCCCCCAACAATGGGGAGACAAAATCCCAGGGCTGTGCAGCGTGGTGTTCAGTGCACTGCTGCAGAAGGAGGAGGGGAGCAGAGCTGCACTTGACCTTGACCTTTGTGTGTGTCTGTGTGGCACTTTGGGCTCAGTCCACTGCACATGTGCTCACAGGACACCGAGCATCCCGCAGGGATTTCAGGTATGGGAACTCTTGGCTGTGGGCTGCACGCTGCAGGTGCTTGGGCTTTGATTAAAGACCATGAAACCACGGCCGTCGCCTTGCCGTGCAGGGTGGCAATGCAATAAATCAAGATAAAATCAGCAGAGTGTTAAACAAGCCATGAGTGATTTACAATAAATTGTGTAAAGAACATTATATGACTTTCATAGCACGAGGAAATTACCACTGGAAAAGGATGCAGCACTGCTTAATTTTTGTTTCCTGTTGCATCTAGAGTGAGCCTTCACTTGGCTCTGCACCACCAGCACCAAGACCAGGGTAGGGTGGCCAGTAGAGTGCAGCTGCTCCATGGTGGTGCACCCCTCAGGCTACCTGGACGAAGAGCTTCCTACGAGGTAGCCAAACCTCTACATCAATGCAATGCAGAGCGATATTTTGCCTCTTTGGATGTGCTCCCTTACCTTGCATTTGCTGTACAACAGTTGTCTTTGGAGGTTGGAAGAGGAATTTCAAACATGTTACCATGTAGAAGAGGTACCTGCTTGTGTCCCCTCTATGGACATACAACAGCAGAAGCCTGTGGGTCCCAATTAAGTTATTTCTTATTCAGAGCATCCTTTGATATATTCAGCCCATACATATTCTGGATGTATCCCATACTATGTTGAGTCTTCTAATACATTCAACTCTTCATCTCATCTCCTTAGGTAATTTATTTAAACTATTAGCAGCTACTTAAAAAGACTTTTGTTCCATAAGATTTGGCTCTTAGTGCAACAAAGGTCATTTTGTCCAGTAAATTAGCTAATCTGCACCATCAGCTGTTTGCCTCAGTGATTTCAAATACTCTGTCACATCATTCACCGATAATATAATCAATTAGAATAATTTTACCTCTGAAGGGGCCTGACATACAGTAAAGTAGAAATTCCTTTAAATGAAAAAAAAAATCATTTAAAACCTGCTCTGGTACCTCTTTGGTTAAATTATATTTTATTTGTCTTTAATTTTTCTGTTGTCTTTTCAGTAAAAAAGGCATAAATTTTTAGCAAGAAATCAGATTCATGCAGGTTTCAGGTCTCCACCAAAAGTGCTTTTGATACTGGCAACAAACTGATAATTCATTATTTTTGTCTTGTCTTGCCCATCTAATAAACACGTGGGAATGTACCAGGCGCCTCTGAAAGTGAAACTCATTCTCACTGAATAAGGCTGCAGAGCAATCAGTGAAATTAAAGGACATGGAACTCCAGAGCCGTGAGAGGCAGTGCTCTTGCTGGGGAAATCATGGCTGCGACGATTTCTTGCGCAAGTGGAGTTATTCAAAATGCAGTCAAGAAATCTGGCTCACCAGAACCTGCATGATTCTTAAAAAAGGTGTTGGGAAGGTCCTGGCATCTGGTGCAGGGTGCCCAAGTCAACATCTGGGCCTTAGAGATGGAACTTACAAACATCAGTTTGGGCCATGTCCAGCGACTCCAAGAGGCAACAACCTGCACTGAAGGGTCTTCTCTGAAGAGAGATGCTTCAGTCCACGATCTGTGAGAGAGATACCAGTAAGTTATGTGGAGGCTTGAGCATGAAGGAAGGGAAATTAAATATCAAGCCACAAGCTAACATGCTTTGATTGTCACAGAACACATCTGCAACTCTTGGGCTCCATGACATTGCTTCCTTCTCACGGAGCAGGTGTCCATATCGAGGAGAAGACGAGGAGGTAAGGCAAAGGGGGGATGTGGAGACACAACTTGTCTTACCCACTCAAGGTGGTCTTTTCTAATAAGTCTGGGGAACCTTTTCAGGAATGTTCCAATGTGGTAGCTCCTCTTCTGCCTTTTTGAGGCTGTTGGCATTGAACTGATTTCACGTGTAAACTATTTTTATCAAATATTTATTTTGGAAATACTCTATTTCCAACGTGCTATAAAACATGAGAAGGCAGATCTGAGCAATGTAATTTTTTTTTTCTAGAGGACTTGGAGAATATTTTGCTCAGTTCTTTTGAATAGTTTTTATATTTAGCAAGTCTAAACATGATATAAGAAGTAAATAAATCAAAGTGGAAAACACAACAGAAGAAAGAGGGGAGCCACAATGCCGTTTTTGAGCCTGTCCAGAATGTGTGGGTTTGAAACATGCTCACTCAGTGATGGATTTGGAAACACTATGCATTCAGCTGTGAGACTAGAAACACAATGCAAGGTGTGTGAAGGGCTTTGGAGATGAATAGCCTTGGGCTTCTTCAATACAATGCTGAAAGTTGTTAAGGGACGCTGAACAATGATGGTCTTCTGGAGGATAAAACATGAGTGGTAGACTTGGTTGCAAAAGCATCATGTTGGTTGAGGCATCGCCTCAGTTTTTCAGGTGGGACTTAAAGGCTTTGGACTCCTTGTGCAGACCTCTTGGTGGATTTCTCCAGGCTTGGCCATGGAGGACAAAAACATCATTCTATAATGGCATTAAGACCTAGTGTGAGACTTCATGGAGAAGGAACACTCAGTAAATTGCTGAAGACGAAAGAAAATCCATGTCTGCTGCTGCCTCTGGAATGCAGATGGAGAGCTGTTGTAGGGGCTCTGAGACACCACAAATGTGTCAGAACAATCCAGTATGTTTGGAGGGGCCCCCTTTGGAGCTGCTACCAGGAGAGCAGGCACCTTGTAAAGTCATCCCTAAGAAAAGGGCCAAGAAGCAGACCAGGGATATTAGACCAAGGGATAGGATGGGGAATTTCATACGGTAAAATCAATGGAGAAGGAAGGGAAAGGATTGAGGTGGGAGTGAGGAAAATTTACAGCAGAAGAAGAAAGTATGTAGGAGCAAAATACTGGGGTGGGTTTTTTTTTTTGTTTGTTTGTTTTCAGAAAAATAAAAGGTGCAGATTCCAGGTGGGAAGGGAATAAGGACTGCGATCTTCCCAGGGGCACGTGTGTTCTGTACTCAGTGCCTGATGAAGGGATGTTGACTGTGATGGAAGAACTGGAGTAGATAAGTGTTTCTGGGTACTGAGGAAATGAAAAATTATGGGTGAATATGAAAGTCATAAAAGTAAAAATATAATTTTGGCTGGGGACTTATTTATCTATTTTAACATGCATTTTAGCACTTGTGTATTTTAATTAAAAATACATTTTAGCACCAGCACAGCCAAACTGCCACAGTGCCAATCTCCTTTTTTGGAAATTTCTCCTTAACATTTTGAATTTATTATAAATTCATTGTTTCTAATACAATTTTTCCCTTATTTCGTCAATTTATTATCTGTTTTTCATTTCCCTTCTCTTTTGTTAATCTTTCTAAATAACTTTAAAGTGGTCCTCCATCTATTTAGCTAAATGAATTCACTCCACAGATACTCATTATTTTGAGGATGATTTATGCAAGCACTATTAGCTAGATTGTTCCTTGTTTGAAGGTTTTTCTGCAATCAGAAAACCCAGATTTGAGTCAGCTAGAATTAGATCCAGTAGAAAAAAAAAAATTACATAAAGTATTCAGCACCTCTGTCAGATTTCATATATCAGAGGTCAGATTAATAGGCATAAAACCACAAAGAAGCTTTAAACTATGGGGCTGACCTACTGATCTCATCTTAGCCTGGGAAACACTGTAGCATCAAACCCCAAAAGTCACATCAGATTATTTTTTTTTCCCCTTCTTCCCCCCTCTGATCCTCACAACTCTATGGGAAGAGGCTGTGCATCACGTACAATCACAGACTAGGGCATTAAGCTGTGCTACGCCGCTTAATTTACTGTCTGGGTTTCATCTGACAGCGCACTGATGGCACACCCAGCACATTTTATAGATGTTGGCAAAGGCTTCCCTTCAAACCTCGCTAGCAAGCAGGGCGTGAATCCTGCAGGGATGCCTGGTCCCGCTCTCACCATCCCTGTGACCTTGAGAAACTGATTTTTAATCCTGGTGGGGTGTCACCTTGGCAGTGGGTCTCCTTTGGGTTGCTCCTGACTGAAGGCATTAGCATTAGGAGGAGAATCTTGCTGTCTTCCCTGGAGCTGGGCAGGCTGTAGGGCTGGAGACGCCCCTTGTTCCTTCAGCAGGGTTGCTGGAATGTTTTCAGCCTTTGAGAGGTTGTAGGCAAGTTTGGAGGAGGAATATTAAATAGGGTATCGCTGCTTTATGAAAAATACCTGAGACAACTGGGGATTTTCTTGTGAAGTCCAACCTTGCCTGTCTGTGACACTTTGCAAATGACATCAAAAGGGGAAGATCAGGCAGAATGTTAGGTCCTCATGGTAGGAGAAGATATTTTCTCAGCTGTTGTGGCTCCGGTAACTTTAGAAGCTCACTTGGGGAGCACCGACTGCTTCCTTGGCCTGGGATAGGTGATGTCTGCCATGACAGGACCCAGCACCGCTGCCTTCCCAGTGCTCACACCTCACCCACAAGGCCAGACAGCACCCCAGCTCTCTTCTTTCCCAAGCTGTCTGATTTTGGGGCAGATGTGCACATTGCCAGCCTTTCTACTCTGCACATGGACGGGGCTGCACGTGGCTGTATGCCAGTGGGGGACAATTTATTAGAGCCAGCTAAGAGCACATCCCATTATGTCAGCCATGACTTTGCATGCCAAGTGCCCATTCAGGGTATACTGTGTATCCTCAGACTGGTATTGATCTTAAAATTTCTGGTGGTTTATTAATGACAAAAATGCTGTGGCCAGATTCTTCTGACTCATGTAAACCCGAAGAAGTATTACTGCTGTCAGTACAGGCAGCTGGAGGCAAAACTGGAGTAAAAGGAGTAGGATCTGGCCTCCTCAATGTGGGTGAGACAGGAGCTATGGGAGGAAGCAGATGCTTGCCAAAAAATTGTTGTCTCTTTCCAATAATGACCACCTTTGGAATTAATCCTCATCCTTTGCAGAAGAAGCCAAAAATCTCCACTGGGATCAGGATCTGGCCTATTCTTTTCCAGGCTTCATCCAAATCCTCCATTTTACAATAAAAGTCCTTTTTGGATGCCATTTTTGCACAGAGCTTATTAATAAGGTTCTTGGCTTTAAATACTCTCCATCAGGCAACAGGTTGAGACCTTGAAAATTTCAGGCTCTCCATGCTGAAAGGATGTCTGCAGCCTGGGACAGCTTTGAGCTTCCATCCAGCTTCTGCCTGGGGAAGGGCAGGAGCTGGTGTTCCCGACAGCTGGTGGAGGAAGAGCTTTGATGATGGATTTGTTAATCATGGGAGCAGCATCCTGCTCTCCTGACACAGGCCTGGAAGGGAGGCACGAAGGGTTTACTGCCTGGGTAGCTTCTGCCTTTGGGTGAGGGTCAAGAGACGTCACCAGCTCTGGAGGCTTAACCTCGCCTCTCAATTCCCATTTTAGTAAACCTCCATTTCTTCCCGTAAAGGTCATTTTCCTGAGCAAGATAATTTATGAGTGGAAGACAGTTTGCTTAAGGAGAGCTCCACCAACTCACATACAAATCTTCCCACAGTTATTTATGATTTGTCCTAATCAGCTTGTATAAAGGTGTGGAAACTCCAAGTGCAATCTCTTCTTTGCACGGTTCATGTCCACTTTGCAGGCCATCCCCTGCTTGTCAGAGGCATTGTTTGTTCAATAATAAAATCGCCACATACTGTTAATCACAACCTGCAAACATCTAATAAAACAACCATTGGAAGTGCATATGTAAAACCAGCTCCTCACTACCCCCATTAGGCTTGGCTCTTTCTGGTTTAAAAGCTGTGTGACCTCCCTTTTCAATCAATTCCCAGTTATTAACCATGAAGAATAGCATTGGGAACTGCATTTGCAAATTGAATGTGGTGGTATATAATGAACTCATGCTTTGAAACATTCTAGATGAGGGGAATGTATCTGGCTAACGTTTTTTAATCTCCCTGCTCCCCACCCCACCCCCCTAACCTGTACTACATTCAGATCTAATTCACAGAATTTAAAATAACTCGGAAGAAAAAAACTTCCTAAGCGGAGTTTAAGGGGACGGTGCCTGTAACAACTTTCTATTATCTGTTTATTCTGATCCCTCCAAGCTAAGCCCTTGAGAAGATTAGCTACTCAGCTAAAAATCACTGCAGTTTAAGAGCCGATCTTTATTTATTAAAATGCTCCGACCTCTAACTTGGGCTTATACATATATTTATTAAAACTAATTAATTAATACGCTGGTGGCAAGCAGGGTTTCCAGGGGGCCGTGGCAGCCTCGCAGCCCCCCCTGTGGGAGCCTTCCCATGCGGCAGCCCTACGGGGCTGGCGGGCCGCGGGTCGAGGCCAGCCCCCCGCCCCCTCACCCCCGTCTGGAACCCCGGGGCGGGGGGTGCGCACGGCAGCGGGGAGCCCGCGGAGAAGGAGTCGCGCATCCCCCGCAGCAGGGGACAAACCCGCTGTCCCCCTCCACCGGCTCTGTCAAAGTCCTTTCTGCCTGCTTGGGATTGGGGGGCGGGGGGGCTCCCTCCTTCCCTCCCCCCA
>VXBZ01012114.1:149971-254171 GCA_013399135.1 Heliornis fulica | reverse complement strand
CTCGGGGAGGGGGATGTCGGGCTTTGCAGGAGCGGGACAAGCGGGGGAACGCGTGTGCCCCCGCTCCTTCCCCCCACCCCGTGCTCATCCCACTGGCCTCAGTCGATGGGACACACACACTGAGGTCCTCTCGGCTCCATCCGCATCATCCGACTGTCCGGTGGGAGCGAGAGGGATGGGGCAGCTGGACAAGGTGCCCGGCCTCAGCATCGCAGGGTGTTGAAGGATACTGAGCTGCAGCCCCCCCACCGGGACCCACAGAGGGGACAAACCCCTCAACTCCACTTATCTCGGGCGGGAAGGAGTGAAGTTTAAAGACACCCTGGTATTTATTTCAGACGGTGGGGAATGTCAGACGGGCGCTGACCCTTTTGGTGTTTATATAAGAGAGCTCGGAGTGCATGTGCGCCTTCTCGGCACAGAAAGATGGAGCGGGTTTGAGTTGGTTTGGGGAAGGCACATGCCTCGCTCGCCTCCGGTCCAAAAAACTCCCTTTTGTTCTTTTGCAACTTGCAGGCAGGGAAAGAGGAGGACAGTCAAGCCTCTAAATCTCCCCACCTCTCCTCCGTCCTTTACTCAGTTTATTAATGTTAAATTAAAAAAAGATCAGTGTGTTCCTCTCACTTGTGACATCCAGAAGATTGAATTTTACCCAAAATGCTTGTGTGCAAGTAGAGTTGTCAGTCTGTCTTGACAGTCTTAAGAAAGTGAGCTTTTAGCTTTGCTCTGCACGTCAGCTCAGAAGCATTGACATTGTACAGATAATTATTGCTTTTACCTATCCCTGATACCTGCCTGCAGTTTGCTGCCTATATCCTGCCGCTGCTATTAAAAGCATTACTTATTAATATGGTTATTATTGATCTCGCTTCAGTTAACCAAAGAAACCCATGTGCATCTGAGATCACTGTTTTCCTCGGCAACACCACCAAGGCGAGTGTTGTTAGGAGGAATTGCACAATCCTCCCCAGAATACTGCCTTGGTCTGTTATTAGGAGAAATACTTGGAGGGAAACCCCACAATTTTTATGGCCTTAGATCTCCTCTCGTTTGAACTGTGTTTACTCAAACTATCGACTTTTGCAGAGATATTTCTGCTTTACACGGTTGTGAGGGGGAAACCAGGCTCCTGTATGTGTGTGGTTGGGAGGGAGAAGTAAACAAGTAGTTGATCTCCACAGTGATGCTTGAGCTGTGTAAATATTAAACGTAGATGAGGGTTCCATAACAAAAAAAAAGATATGCCCAGCCCTGGAGGGGCTTGGGGAGGGCACTGTGGTGTTGGTAAGCTGAGAGTAAGTCAAGGCAGACTTCACTTAAAGCAGGTTTTCAAAAAGAGTTTCAAAACTTTGGGGGCAGGCAGGAGGGAGAAGCCTTCTCCTGTGGCTTTGGTGGGGTCTCTCCCACACGACACTCTGGGTTTGGCATCCCTGAAGCTGATACTGCTGGCAAATTAACTCACAGTGTCAGGAAAACAAAGCAGCATCAACACCAAGCAAGGGAGGTTGGTGTGGAAGAGGGTTCAGGTGTGCTCGTGCTGCCGAAGGCTTTTATTTTGCCTTTCAGCATCCCTCAGAAGAATTCACAGGAGAGCGAGTTCCTTGCAAAACTTACCCGTCTGACATAATATTAGATGGAAATTGTGACGGTTGGTTAATAGTGAAGCAGAAATTTAATAAAACTACATAAGCCCTGTGTTGTAGTGTTATTGCTGTCAGAGCTGGTATGTTTTGGTTATAGCAGAACAAAGCTCGTGACGTCTCACAGCAATAGGAACAAGCTCCTTGCTGGTTTTTTTTTTTCCCCTCTTCTCTTGGTCACCGGCAGTCCCAGACATCGCAGTGAGAATAATCCTTTGGTGTCAACTCTTAAGTTTCTTGGCGAGAGCTCTTTGCGTTGCTAGTGGTTGTGATTTCTGAAGCTGTTTAACAGAGCTCTGTTGAGCAACCTCAAAGTGAGGAGATGTCCATCCTGCTCAGGAGCTGGTGCTGTGCCCAGGCAGTGCTGGGTGCGTGTCAGACCACAGGCAGTCGGAGGCTGGGCAGCTTGGCAATGAGTGCTGCTGCCGTGGGGTTGGGATAATTGGAAAGCAGCTAGAAGGGGAGATTGCCTGAGGAGAAGTGTGGGAAGCCATAACAATAAGGGCTGAGATTCCCCCAGCACCTGTCCCTGGGAAGGAGTAATTTGAAATAGAAGGTGGCAATACAAATGTGGTTTGTGGCTAGTTGTGCAGTTTTGGTGACTGTTCCTGCCCTCCTAGAAGCATAAATCCATAAAGTGTGAGAAAAAAGCTTTATATTTGAATGAAAATGTCCCTCTCTTACAGCAGGAAGAGATGCGACTGTGAAGTCTCTTAAAATCTGAGTCTGAAGAGCTGCTTCATTGGGGTGCTCGCTCACCTGGGAAGCAGCTTCTCTCCCTGGTAGTTTGTATTCTTGGTGGAGGACTTGTCCTGTGCTTTCTTTGGGGGTTATCTGTGGGGGAGGAGGAGAAGGTCTGTCTCCATGCCCCCCCCAGTGTCTGCATCCCTCATGTATCTGCGCTCACTGAGCATTTCCCCGCATCTCCGTGCGTCTCCACTGTGGTGTTTCAGCTCCAAGTGCCCACTTCATCCTGCTGCCAAGCAGAAAGACCTCACTCCTGTGCCCCCAGGCTGGGGCTGGGGCCATCCATCCGTCTGTCCAAGCAAAGTTGTGTCATCCTGTGCTGTCAGGGATCCTGGGGGGGCTCTTGGGGATGTTCCCATGGGATGTGCCTGTCAGAGGGAGAGAGCTGCATCCCACCTTGCCATGGGGTTGGCACCACAGACCTGGGTGCATGGGCATCCAAAAACCCAAATGCAGCTGCGGCTTGGGGTGTGCAGTCACGTGCATCTCACATAGGGCTCCCGGCAACCCCCTGTCAATCCAGATCTCTTGAACCACAAAAGCCACCCAGCCGCTCTGAATATTTGTCAGTAGCAGAGATAGCCCAGACCTGTGGCCTGGAGCAGGTGGAAATCCTCTGCAGCTGGGCCAAAAGCATGGTTTGCTTCTGTGGCTTAGGCAGAGGGGGTTACTGCCAGGCTTAGAAATAGCTAAAAAAAGCTGTTGCCTGGTTCTCGGGGGACAGGTGGGGTGAGGATCAGCTTACGGGGCCGGGAGCTTGCCTAGCCACAGGCACGTGTCTGCCCAAAGGGCTGCACATCGGAGGAAAAACGGGGTTGTGGGCAGATGTAGTAGATGTGTATTTGTGTTTTTAATAGCTATGCTGCGTTTGGGAATGTTAAGAACAACCTGGAAAAAATCCTGTGCACCCTCCCTCCCCCATTTGTGTGGTTTTGTATTAATAAAACCATCAAACTTTTGAATTACCAAACAACAGAAAGCAAAAGATCTCAGAGGAGTTGATTTTCATGTGTGTGGGCATAGAGTTGTGTCCATTAAAGTTTAATGAAAGGAGTGGAAAGTGGACCGGCTCTGGGTCTGTTTTCACGGCTGACTGTTGTCAAGCTGTTTGCTGTGTTGTTTCAGTCCAGCTTTCTGAAGTGTCTCCAGCTCCAAAGTCTCCTTCCAAGTTTCAGGGTAACCTCCAAACCCAAATTCAACCACAAAGTCACTTGTACATGACAGTTTAAAGCAAATAAACAGCCTGAGTATTGTTCTTGTGATATGGACAATGGTTGAAATTCAACTTTTTGCTGTCAAGCTGTACTGTGTTTTCCCTCAGTTATTACTGATTTACTTTTCACTTGCCTTTTTTTTTATAAAACAGATACATAATTGGAAGCAAACTTACTTATTTCTTCAGCCCTGGATCACTTAAGAGGGTTTATTTATAGAGGTCTGTGGGTGGGGATTTGTGTACTCGGTGTGCATGTTGGGTGGTATAGAGCAAGATTTTGGGGTTTTGCGATCCTGCGAGGTCCTTTCCTGGCTCTTCCCAAGCTCTGCTGTTCATTGACAGCCCTACAGCAACAGGGAGCTATGCCTGTACCCAGCTGGGTGTTTTCCATACTGTATTATTTTACTGTTGCTAACATTTGGGTAAGTGCTGCAGTCCCTTGATGTCTGTTTGGGGGGTCGGGAGGGTGCAGATTTGAACACAGCTCCCAGCCCTTGTTAACGCGTGTAACCCAGCGATGGGCTGGGATGGCCATTGGCAACTGGAACTGTCCATGTGCCTGAGATGGAGCAGTTGGGAGGAACACTGACTTTGTGTTCGTTGCCAGTGTGCTGCGTTGCTCTGAGAGGGTTTTACTGTACGACTGGCTGGAGACACGGGCTGTAAAGCGGAACGTAATGCGCAGCGACGATTAAACCTGCTTTCCATCACGGCACGGAGTGTCAGCTTCCCAGCGTGGCTTTGATAAGGCTCGAGCAACTTTGCTGCTTATTTAGTGATTCATAAAAACATTCAGTGATTCATTATAGGTTGAATTCTGTGTGCCTTAGTCAGAAAAAAACCCTCCGCTGATTTATTTTTTCAAGTGGCTTCAGAGCTTGTTGGTTCCAGCTGATTTCTGTGGGACTTGGCTCTGTTCTCCTGTTCAGGCACAGTGTCTGCTTGCATCCAATTTGGGGGTTATTTTTTTAATTATTTTTCTTTCTGAAACGCTTCTCCTAGCAGCACTTTCTAGTTGCTCTTCCAAGAGCTTTGGGGCAGACCAAACATCCACAGTAACTCCCTGCGTGTTACTTCCAAGCACTCCCCAGTACAGGTGTCTGGGAGTCTGCTTAGATGGTGAAAAACTGCATTTCATACAAAATGATGTGTCTGATCTCTTTCTAAGGCTCTAGCTTTTGCTCAGTCTCTCCGTTCCTCATACTGGGCTGAGCTGTTTGCTTGGCAGTGTTATAAATTGCTCTCTGACACGAGGCTTGCAGCTCTCTTCATTCTTTATTGCACAATTGATGTGTGCTGGCTCCCACGTCCGTGGGAGCGTTGCCATTTGTGATCTGGGGGGAGTTATGCTGAAGCACGTGGAGGTGTGGGTATAAGTGACCCGTCTGGGCTCCTATCAGTTTGACAGACTTCATTTGATTACTCTATAATAAGTGTGTATCAGATTTGAGGAGCTTTATCAGAAAGTCTTTGCTTTTAATCTGTTCTTATTCAGGCTGTATCCTGACAAGTGCAACGGGAGGGTTTGACCGAACCACAATTTGTCATCTCCAAATATAAATATTGCAGTTAAAATATTTAGTGTGCTGTGGAAAAAGCCGTTAGCGAATAAATGTATTTCTGGCCTCATCCAGGGAGCTGCTGAGCATCCACGACGCCCACTGAATCTGGTGAGAGGCGCAGGTGCTGTGCACCCAGCAGCATCTCCTGCTGAATGACAAGCAATTAGGAAACATAAGGAGGAAAAGTCTTGTAAATTGTAACTCATCTAAAAATATGTTGTCCACATGTGTTTTAGCTCCTTTCATTTCAGCGTTCTGTGTTGGCTCAATACATCTAATCAACAGTTTAGTCCTGAGTTTCGTCTTTAATACCAACAGAAGCTCTTTGCTGGCTCGTTGTGGTCGCTGCATTCCTGGCTCTGCCAATACTCATCATCTCTGACCTCTGTTGCACCCCAAATCCCTTAAGCACTGTTCACAGGTTGTACCTCTGTGAAACACCTTTTATTCTTGTCGTTTAACCAAACGTGGGACTATGGATCGGGGTTGGCAGTCCCCATCCTATGGCAAAGCTGCTGAAGTCTGTGGTGCCTGGGAAGGATGTCAGTGTGGGTGGGGGGCAGCGGGTTGCTCAGAGGAAGGGGTTAAGCTCTCTCATTTTGAAAACAGGAGCTGAGCACTAACTCAACAACAAAAAAAAAGGTTAGAAAGCTAATTGCAAAAGTGTTTTCGAAGCAGATGAGGTTTTGCCGTAGCTCTTTGCAGCAAGGACTGATGGTGTATGGTCAGACCTGGCTGGGCTCAGAAGTCTGAGCACAGGGAAACCATAGAAAAAAGATACGATGCTGGTGCCCCTGGATGGAATTGTGAAACTGATGAAATGAAGTTGACTCATAACAGCATTGAAAAGCATACAAAGTAAATCAGGAATACAAGAAACAAAGCATTAGGTCTTTGATGTTGATAAAATATCAGTGGATGAAATCATATTTAATCCCTCCTCAGCCCCAGTTCTGATTGTCCTTGCTGCTTTTCCCATAGGGCTGCTGGTCATGATTGGAGCCCCTGAAATCCCCCTCCCATTTGAGTTTGAATTCCAGTTTGAACAAGCAGCTTGTCTGAGTTTTATGGAATTATCTCAGGGTTGTCTCAAATCAGCATTGCTGCAGGTATCTCTGTGTGGGTTTAATTCACAAGTGCCCAAGGAGTTCTTCCTCACCCTTTAACCTAGGTAGTACCTGCTGGCACAGAAGGCAATGGATTCAGAAGTTAACTCTCTGCAGCCGCGTATTCAAGTTTGCTTCAGTTCCACTGAAGATAGTAATTAAAAAAATTTTAGGATATCTTTGTGTGTGCTTTCCCTTTTCTTGTAATTTTTCTTTTCAAATGCTCTGTACTGGATATTCCCCTCCAATGAGAAACAGAGAGATGCTAACTAGTTGCATCAGGTTTTACTCAAGATTACTTGTCATCTCTATGAAATATGTACAATTTACTTGCTGTTTTCAGGCTGTATTTTATAAGTCCTCAGAGCAATTAATTTGCTACTTTTCAAGGCATTTACAAGATTCATCCCAGACTCCAGTTTGTAAAGTTTTTCCAGTTGTCTCACCTCTCAAATCTGGTGGAAACCAATAAATGCAGCTTTAATTTGCAGTTTATTTACAAGTTTGGTTTATATATTGAGGTTTTTTTTTAAAATACAGAAGTAGTTGTAGATTTAGTCTAATTGCTTTTAAGCTTACCTTTGCCTTGGCTTTAGTTACTTGGTGTTTTGGGGCTCACAGAGCGGCTCCTGCGGGGCCAGTCGGCAGCATCCACCCGGGCTTACTTGGCAGCAAAACCTCAGCTTTATTTGCCGTGCTCTGTCTAAATGACATGTTTGGAGTAACTCCATTAGAGCACCCGGGATCACATTAGTTTACAGTGAATGAACTCTGAATCATGTTTTTCTCTGTGTGTTTGTGTGTTATTGTTTCTTGTTTGTTTTTTTTTTATATTTTTTTTTAAATTGCTTCTGCAGACAAGAAGCATTGAGCTGCCTACTTACAGAGCTCAGATTAGTTTTCCACTGGATTATGCACGTAGGTCTGCTGTACCCTTATGCTGGAGTAAATCAGGAGGAGTCCCAGGGGTAAAGGCTCTGTGGACCACACACCCAGAAACACCCAGGTGTGTTTGGCCCTTAGCACACACCTCACTCTGGATTCAGTCTCCTTGGGCATCTGAACCTGTGTGGCACCAGCCTCTGCCACTGATGTTAAAACTCAAGCAAGAAATATGTTACCTCTGTTTACACAGATGTTTTAAGGGAACTCGAGCTCAGATTTGGTCCTTAATTCTTAAGGTAGCATCTGGTGCTTATGTCAATCCATTAATCCAACTGCTGAAGCAGCCTTGTGATTTTAAGATATACTTTTAACTGGATATGTGGCTGCCTGGGATAGGAGGAGAGTTATTACATGATGTCCCCTAACAGTTAATTCTAAGACAACTTAGACCAACTTAAAATCATCAGGGTATGTGCTGTATTTCTGAAGCAGCAATTAGGAGTCATCAGCCTGCACAGAGACAAATTGGAAGTGAGTTAGAGGCTGATGAGCTCTGTACAGGGCTTCCAGGGCTGTTCCCAGCCTCGTGCCGCAGGGAAATATCAGAGCGGTCACTCCGGAGCTGCCTGGCCAGGCTGGGGGCGGAGGAGGGAAGCTTTGACAAGATGCAGCTGTAAAAGACAATTTTCCTCTTTCTTTCCCTTAATAAAAATCTGTTCTGAGCACTGTACCGGGCAGACTAGTTTGGCAATGGATTAAATGCGCAGCTTCGAGATCTAATTTTGCTCGTTTCCATTGACAGATGGAAATTGTGTGCTTTCACAATGCTACTAGTATCTTGCAATTTTGCTCAGAAGCTCTGCCTCTGAAAGCCATCCAGAGAAATAAGATGGCTTTGTATGTGTGTACATCTAATTGTGATCACGCTTCCTTCGGAGGGGGAATTCAAGCATGTGACTGCTCACGGCCCCCTTACCCTCGTGGTGCAAAGCGGGAAGGGGATTTGCCTGAACATCTGATATTTGGTTAGGTCTCACTGCAGAAAGTAACCCACAAGTTATGGTACAGGGTGTCTGGGACGTCTTGTCATGTTCCAGAAGGATGGAGAGTCACATTAGTTGGGATGTTGGATGGATGTTATAAACATTTTGAAGGGAGCTTTTCCCCCGGGACTGGTGAAGCTTGGTGTACCCAAACCCTTTGATCCCCATCGCTCTCCTCTCTGCCTGTGCATTTGTTTTGATCTTCCTGTTGTTTGATTAAACCCTCTGAGATTTGTGATGGGTACACAGGTATTTGCATAGAGATCTGCGCCAGTCTCTCAGGAGCTGCAGCCCAGGCTGCTTCTTGACGTGGTTAAGGAGAAAAAGCATGAACTGACACCTCCTTCACTGGGGGTGACAGAGAGAGGGAAGGACGAAGATCTCTCCAGGAGACCAAGTACACCATGGGTTTTGGTACTGCAAATAGAAATTCTTTGGGCACTGCTGATGGGAAAATAGAGGAACACAGAAATGCAGTATTTGTGTGTACATATTAATGCATACACGTGTTTAAACATACTTTGTGTACCCATGCTGCTGCTTCTAGTAAAATGGACTTCACTTTGCTTTTGAAGGAATGAAACTTTTTCTCGGGGATGTTGATAGCAAGTAAGTTTATTCCTTGGTTGTGTTTATCTATAAGGATGCTGTCAGACTTGGAGATACTTATTGAAGTCCTGGGGTAATATAATAAATCCTTGACATTTTTGTCATTGCTTTTGGGTTTTCACCTGTGGAGGAGTGTAGGGAAGTATCAGTTTGGGTTTGGAAAAGAAACAGAGATGCTGTTCTTCAGCCACATCATCCAGGTCAGGTAACTTCGACACCAGCAAAGCTGATGGGTCCAGGAGCAGGATTTGGCCCTAAACACATTCTATATTCCCCAACCTCTTATTACCAGACCCTTTTGTAAGTGTGTTTGTATGGAGCCTGTAATGGTATAATGCACACTGTAATTTTGCTGTTAAATCTGAGCTTCTTTGGCATGGTGGGGACTAGGCAGCTTGTAGCGATTGGAGCATTATGACTTATTGGATTTCATAGCCTGGAGGATTGAGCTGTACAGAGCAACTCTTGAGAAAGCGGGGGGAAGTCACCTATTTCTCCTGGATCTTAGTTTTCTAGGCTAATATTTGACATTACTTGGGCCTCTGGGCATAGGCACATGAGTGGGAGAGACACCAGTGATGGGAAGCAAACCCTAGGATGGTTGCTGTCCTATTAAATAGCTCCTAAGGAAAGAGATTTGGATCTGTTCTCAAGGGCCATGGTAAATGCTTCATCTGTAAATATGCTGGGATTTCCTTCACCTTGCTTCCTGCTAAAGATTTTAATTTAATCTCTATCAACACTGATTGATAGATAAGTCAGAAAAGCAGAAGGGTATTCTATTTCACTTGTGGTTGTGGTGTTTTCCTTTTATCCTGGATATTGGTTCTGCAATTTCAAGCCTGTGTCAGTGCTGTGAACACTTCTATTATAGTCATCATCGCTGCTGCAGGTCTCCCAGCCACTCCACTGCAAACCTCACCCTCACAGGGGTTTATAAGGCAACAGTAAAAATTAACTTGTTGCTGAATTGTGTGTCTTTTACCTAAAAAGAGACCGAAGGGCTTGACTGACCACCACAGTCCTTTAAATCTCTTACCAAGGCACAAAGTGAGCACGTGCTAAGTTCTCACTGTTTCACAGCTGACTTCTGGGACACAACTTGTCCAGGAAAAAGCTGGTTTTGTTTCTTCATGCTGTTGTCCTTTGCTTTTCTGATGAGGATCAGTAAAACGTTCATTTGTAGGAGTGCCTGTTTATTGTGTCTCTGATCTGGAACTTGGGTGCTCAGTGCAGGAAAAATGCTACATTTCATATAGGCCTTGAAGAGATTTTCTCATTTTCACTATTAAGGATGGACCTTGTCTTGATTAGACAATTTGGTATTGAAAAGGGGAGCTGTGCTTCTGCTGAAGTTGGGGGTAACTGTGGTTGTTTTATATTTGAGGGAAAAAGGGATTTCACAGTTGAGGTGCTGGCCAGATGCTCTTCTCCCGTGTCATAGGTTAACCCTGTTGTCACAGTGAGTGCTGTTCCAATGGCTCTGTCTCCAATGCCCCCATTATGATGAACTGAGATCTTACCCTACTGCTGGAGCAGGGTGTGTTGTGGCTGGAGAAAAATATCAATGCTCAGCCTTAGCAAAATGTAGGGTCTCAAGGCAATATTTATTCTATTTTTGCATTTTATTTTATTTTATTCTGTTTTTTGAAAAACATGCGTCTCATTGAAACTTTCCAGTGCATTTTGAGTCATGGCTGGTTTTTGGGTGGTTTTTTTGGGTTTTTTTTTGTTTGTTTTGTTTTTGTCTTTTTGTAGCTCTGTTGAGGATTTAACAAGTACTTGCTAGGCTTTCCCATGTACATTTGTTGAGGTATGGAGCTCACAGAGCTGCTGCTTGTGTGTATGGGCAACCGATTCTGGGTCCCGTTTACCATTTGCATTATTCGTGTTTGCATCAGCGCTTAGGCTGAGCCCAGCACCACTGTGAGTGCTGCAGAGCTCAAAGTAAGATCAAATCTTCAGAGAGCTTCAGAGGGAGTGAGTTGGCTTCTTGCAGAGAGCAAGAAGGGAACCAGAGCTTTGGAGCAAGAGTTGACTTGCACAAGGTTGTGCAGCAGATGAATGGTGAGGTGGGGGAGAGTCTGCAACTTGGGCACCTGCAATTCTTCCTGTGAAGCATCTTTGAAATCTCATATCCACATGTGTAGAGCAGAACTTCATCTGAGAAATGAGTACCAGAAGCTAGGACTAATTTATAAAGCCATGCAGTGTATGTGGTTGGTGCTTTCCATGCTTCAGAGGAACCTCTCTTGGGCTGAGGAGTGACGGGCAGAGCATATGGTTGAGGGGAAGGCAGTATCTTCGGCTAAATGGTGTAAAGCTTTGGATGCTACGTGGGCATCAGCAGTCCTGTCTTGCTGTGAGCTTCTCTGGTATCTTACTGTTGCTGCTTATCTAGGACTAGTTTTTGCACTGGCCTCCATAGGCACGGAGCTTTCACCATGGAAAGGTGGTTGTTTCCTATTGCGTTTGTGTGTGCCCGTGGTCCTGTTGCGACCCAGCGGGACTGTTCATTTCAGTAGGGGCTGTGGAGTTTGCCCTTAAGGGAGACAGGAGGAATCAGTTAGGCAAAATCAATCCCCAGCCTGCTCCCTATCGCTTTGTCCTGATAAGCTGTCAGTTTAGCTCTAAATGCTGTGTTTGAAAGCACATCTCTGCTCTCCAGGATGGGTCAATGTCAGCAGCAGTATTAGTTGAAGGATGGATTTAAGCCACCAGCTCATCACACGAAAGGAGAGCTACATCTGAGGCATCAGTTCTTGGCAGCCTGTGATCTTTCATAGGTTAGAGAGAAATTTGGTAGGATAAAATATCTTTGGCCACCTCTGAGTCAGTGCTGCAGTTTAATGTCAGTCCTAATACCCAGCTCTAGCAGTGAGGAGCTGGAGATGCAGTTGGGTGGGATGAAGCTGTTTGCTCACCAGCCAGGTGCTGCCTGACTTGTGTCGCAGTGCTCCACCCGTGCAAGGAAAGGAGTGGGGGGAGGCAGGTGGGTCATGAAAGGGGAACCCCAAGTCCTTCTGCAACCTCTGCAGGGAAGAGCCACTGGCAAACAAGGCACAACTCATCCCCTTGAGGCACTGGTGCTTCTGAAGTCCCTGAGGAGTAATGTCAGGGGGTCACTTAAGGACCAAGTTCAAGCTGGCCTTAACCCTGGGTTTCCTGGCTCTGCCTGATGGAAGCCAGACCCGTTGCCTTGTTTGAACACTGGCTTTGCGGCAGGGGTGATGGATTGCAGTGTGAGCTTTACCACCCTTCATCACTGCTTCCTCTGCTCTTTCGGCCCCATTGCATGCAGTTCAGTCAGAGTTTATTATAAATAACTTCAGATAGCAAGCTGAAATATCCCGGGCTCACTTTCCTTCTCTTTTTCTTTTTTTTTATTTTCTTTTTTGGCAGCTCAGAGCATGCATCGGCTTCAAGGCGATTGAGGTATTTTAACGTAACATTTACAGCCCATATCTATACAAAATGTAACTTGTGTTTATAGGAGCGTGCCTCTAACGGTCTCTTATCAAAACATAGGGGACTGCAGTTGGATGCTGGGGTTCCTCTGAAGCACTCCCCAGACAATACAGTTCCATGTTAGGATGTCTTATGATGTCTGCAGACTTAACCGAGTCCGTTGTCTGCACACACAGTTGTGTGTCCTCCCTGTCTGACCTACGGCATTGCTTCGCCTCCTCCGTGCTCCTTCCAAGAGCCCTTTGAAACTCCCTTATCGCCGAGCCCTCCCTTCGCCCCGGCGTGTCCTTGGCAGGCGAGGCAATGTCACCCTGCAGAGCAGCACATCATGCAAAACAGGATAACGTATCAGCAAAACGGAGCGGTGGGCTGGCGGAGCGGTGCGTTAGGGAGCAGGCGGCGCTGAATAAGTCCCAAGAAATGAGACTTGAATTTTTTTCCCTGCTGTAGATCTTGTGGAGGTCTCATTCCAGAGCAATCGCTCCTTGTTTGCATGATGTGCCCTAGCCAGAGGCTGGGGTCATGCTGAGCTCCCCGTCATCAGACCATGAAACAAGTGTCCTCCCCCAAAGATGTTAGTGCGTCAAGTGGTGCGTTTGGCCCCGGCCGCGTGTCCTGCTCCAATCTCATTGGATGCTGTCCAGTTTTTCTGCAAGGCTCTTGTTGCAATCCATTACCAAACAACCGTTATTTCACCCACTGTAGCAAGGGGCCCTGATGTCCACTGGGTGCTCTCTGTCTTATAATGCCCAGATCAGCATCCTTAAAAAGGCACTCAGCCCTGTTGTGTTTAGTAGGGCTGCCGGGAAGAACAAGATCTATCAGGCTCTGCACTGCTGTTGTATCCCATGGTGTTGCTTTCTGTGGTGCACTGGGATGTGCTGCCCTTTCTGAAGGGCTCAAGAGCCGAGAGCCTTCCAGAAGTTTCAGTTGCTCATTCAGAGCCCACCTGAGTTTCTATCCCAAGATACTTTAGTATGATACATTTATTTCACGATGACGTTCGCAGAGGGCTGTGGGGAGTTCAGGAGGATAATGATGTGTCTGAGAAGTGTTGCCTGAATTAACTAATAAAGTCATCTGGCTGTGGGCAGGATCTAGTTTGCCTTTCTGGTGAGTGCAATTGCTCCAGGTTCACAAGCTGGTGGCCCAGGTCGTGCTGCAGTTCTCAGAACAGACTCAACAGCGTCTACCAGCCTTTGGCTGATAACAGGTGACACTTCATCTGCCACTTTTGGACCCAAATCCCTTGTCTCTGATGGGACTATGTGGCCCCTTGGGTGCTTCAGTTTCCTAGCAATGCTTCTTGGGCATCAGGGAGACAGTGGCTTGCTCACAGCACTTATAAAATGGAGATGTAAGGCTCTTGTGTTTGCTTGGTGTTGGAGCATTGCCCACCTTGGTCTTGTTATCTCCTGCCAGTGCTGAGCCAGGGTAACGCTCCCACCAGTCTGGTGTCATTTGGCCACTTCTGGCTGGAGAAACACCCTGGAGTTGCATATTGTGTGCCAGGAGAGCCCTCACTCCTTGTTTCCTCTGGGGTGCTGGGAGGGTGACTTTGCCTCAGTGTCCCCAGGCTGTGTGGTGACAGTTTCTTGGGAGCCGTCCGTCCACTAGATGTCAAACCTCTGCTGCAAAAGGGGTGCTCCAGCTCACAGGGTAGGTTGCAACCACAGATGACATGTAGGGAGCAAAATAGAATTTGAAGTCTGACATGGGCGGATGTCCACCGATTACCTCACTGCCCATCTGGGGAAAGAGGATTTCAGCTGGCTTTCCCTGTTGACATATTTCAGATTAAAGCAGGGTGGGAAAGGAATGCATTTTTCTCCCCTTTTTTTTTCCTGGAAGTGTGTGAATTGTTTCGAGGGTTCAGTTGTCCTCCAGCTGAAGGCTTCAGACATGCTGCCGAAGGGACTTCCAGATTTAGAAGTAAACTTACAGGCACCCAATTCTGATCTCATGATCTTACTTTTACACCAGTTTTTATGGGAAACACCTGCTTTATCATGAATGGCTACTGATCATCATGAGCTTAATTTGAAGCAGAGCTTCTCCTTTGAGATATTCTGGACATCAGTGGGGTTGGAAGTATAGTCAAGACCTCTGTTCTCATAAAGTTTGGATGGCTCTGGTGCCATTGCTCAGTAAAGTGATATTTAACAACATATAGCAGGAATATGGTACTTCTTTTGTAAAGTCAGGAAGTTTCATTATGTTTTGGTTTATTGACCTTTGGATCAAGAGAATGCAGCAGTTGCTGAACACTGTGTAATCGCTCTGCTTTCCCTTGGGTTTTTTGTTTTTTGTTTTTTGTTTTGTTTTCCCCGGTGTATTTTCACCGGTATAGACAGGACATGGATAAACCTTTGGGCTGACCCAGATAGATTCCTTTGGTGGAACTAGTCATGAAGATACAAACAGAGTGTGGTGTGTTATATCTGTTCCCCCAGGTGTGTCTTCTATAAAGGCTTGGCTTGGTGCCCATAAGGGAAGGAAACTGTAGGTAGTTTCAAGTTGGATGCCACCAGGCTAGGGAACTGAAAGCATCCACAGCCCCTGGCACATGCTGCTCAACTTGGGTCTCAAAATTCCCATCAATCAGGCTCTCCTTTTGTCTTAATTAAGATATATGTAACATATATTTTATACATATATTTATATGTACATACATACAGACTTGTATGTTCCTTAGCTCAAGTGTAAAGAGAAGATTCCTGTTTGGGATTATTTTTAGTCTGAAATTATTCATGAGGCTGTTTTCCCTGATTTATGACAATACCCAGCACATCGCCATGTAAATGACTTTTAAATGGAATGTTTCAGCAGTTTTATAAGAATTCCTCATGTGAGGGAAAAATAAACAGTTTGTCATTTACCAGACTGTATTTGATTATTAGATTTGTTACTATAAACATGGGGCTATGCTTCCTTCAGCTGAGACTGCTGGAGATATATGACTTCAGAGAGTCATATCATTAAATAAAAACTAACCTGACATGAGAAATCAGCATGGGATTGATCAGGCCTGCTCCCCGCTGGCCAGATAGATGCTTGTTGGCCAAAAATGAAGATCTGATGTTGAGATTAATGTGACTCTGGTTTTTCAGATCTCATTCAAAGAGCAAAAGGTGAAACACATGGGTTTGTCATCGTGGGGTTCTGGTGCATCACTAGACAGTGCCACAAAACTGTGGTGCTTTTTATGGACCTTGTCTGGTATTTGAAGAGGTCAATGGAAAGTGGTGAACAAGGAAATAAATGTACCGTGAAGCCTTGTAGGTCTGGTGAGGGAACTGGGTGGACAGAGCATCAATGATGTGCACTGATGCCTTTTATGAGCAGGCACAAAAATGGAAGGACTGTCATGTGAGTGGAAACACAACCATGGAAATTCATCAGTCCATTGGTCAGAGGGTGTAAATACCTCTGGGGCCTTGGGGATCAGGCCTAGAGAGTAAAACCTTAACCCAGTAACTGCATGGCAGCTTAGGAACTTCTTACAGACCTCATTCTCTTCCCCTCAAGTTAAAATGCATCCCACATAGAAAGGAGTTCTCATGGAATCACAGGCTGGTTTGAGTTGTAAGGGACCTTAAAAATCACCTAGTCCCACCTCCTGCCATGGCAGGGGCACCCTTCACTAGCCCAGAGTGCTCAAAGTCGCAACCAACCTGGCCTTGGACCCTGTCAGGGATCGAGGGGCAGCTACAGCTGCTCTGGGCAACCTGTGCCAGGGCCTCACTGCCTCAGAGTGTTCCATAAGACCAGTGATTTGGAGGAATATCTTGGCTGTAAGGACTCTGAAGATCGTTAGGGAAGCAGACAGACTTGGATAGTGGGCTGGCTGCGTTTCTAGGATGTGTTGCAGTGAATGGCATGTTGGGAAGATCAGCACGAGGTGCCTCCAGCCCTGTGCCTGCAGTTACTGATCTCGTGCTCCAGGGATCCTGCGCCGGCTCCAGATGCCATTCCTGCACGCACGTGGCACTCGAATGGTTCTGCTACACTTGGAAGGAAGTTACTCGTGCTCTGGGATGTACACAGCCAGCGACACGTGTCCTGTCACAAGGCTCCAGGCAGATCTTTGAACCCCTGAGCCTCCCTGCTGCAGTGTACCCTCTCCCCGGGGAGCGGGAAGTGTGAGGGGTGTGAGAGTTCTAGGCAGAAATGAGCAGAGAGAAAAATCAACCATGAAATTGGTAATTTTAGGAGCTCTACAAGGGTAGAAAATGCTTGTTGTTAGACACCTTGTAATTGCACCGCAGTGCCCTGCGTTACAGGTGGCAGACTGTTTCAATTTGCTAAGGAAGGTCCTTATGCCTTCTGACTCAGGGCTGCGAGGACCTGGGAAGAGCACAAGTGATGAGAAGAGTGAGGCGTCACCATGGCACAGATGAGGGCTGCACAGAGTGGGCAGGGTTTATGCTCACAAAGGCAGTACCTTGTGGCTGCGTTGCTGTGGGTAATGGAGAGAAGGGGATGCACCCTCCTTCCCACATTCACTGTGGCTGGGACCTCCTGCCTCTCCTGCAAGCTGGTGCAGGACTCAAGGTGGATGATTTTGGGTGCTCCCCTGGGCTAGCTTGTGATAATCCAGGGACCTGGTGCAACTTTTATGATCACAGCCTGCTTGTTTTACAAACATTCCATTTTTTTCTTCAGCCTCTCTTTTCCCCTGAAGTTTTCCATGGCAAAGTAAAACATGGTGATAAGGACTACAAAACTTGCTTGGAGTGGGACAGCTGGCCTTTCCTCATTGCCAGGGATGGCTCCTGCCTCCATGGGCCTGAACACTCCCCTTCTGTGGCTATAGTGGCATTTTCATGGGGTCTATTTCTGGGAGTTCCTATGGCAGTGATGAGCTGAATTGCCACAGTGCTAATGGTTTGGCTGCTGGGCACACAAGCAGGAGGAGACATGAAGGATGGATGAAAGGGTAAATGGTCTAAAAGGTCAGGGTGGTAGACAAGTGGGTGCGATTAGGGGGGGTCTGAAGGCACATGTCCCTTTTCCCACTGCAGCAGGTTTGGCTGCAGTACCTCAGATCTCAAATTAATCTTCCGTCCCCATTCCTCAGCAGTGCTTGGGTTGGCCAGGGTAGGAGCCAAGGAGGGTGTAGGCAGGAGCTCGTGCTTCGTCTGTCACGGGAATTAAACCGGAATTAGCGGCAGGACGGCTAATTCATTCCCTCCTGGGAATGTGGTGTTTGTCTGGGCTTCACCGGGTGAGCTGTCACAGGGACTGGCCCCTTGGAGGGGATGATGAGGTGCAGGACAGCCTGGCTGCAGAGTGAGAGCTGTGTGGGGAGGAGGTGCTGTCCCCCAAAACCATGACAGTGGCTGTGTTTTGGCTGTCCCTAAGGGATGTGGCTGGGGCACCTGCACCCAGAGGTCATGGTGAGCGGGAGCAGCAGGGCTCAGTACTATCTCCACACCTCCATGGGACTTCTTCCATCACCTCTGATCACTTCTATCAGTACCAGTTCTCTGGCTTAGGCACTGTCCCTTGCTGGGGACGATGCCATCCTCATTGCTTCAGGGTCCCACATGCATTTGGTCTTTTGCAGAGTACCTGGTCCCTGGCACCACTCTGCTCAGGGGGATATAAATTGTGATTTTACATGCGTAGGTTGTTTTGCTGATACTTTTTTCCTTTTATTCCTTTGTGAAAAGCTAACACCATGTTGTAAAAATAAATCTCTGGCCTTTTGCTTTCTGAATAGCAAAGGGCCGACGTGTTAATAGGAGGGAGGGATGGAGTGGCGGGCTGCCAGCGGGATGTGCTTCTTTCCTGGGGCTCTGCTTGCCAAGATGCCATCAGCCCTGCTCTGGGAAGGCTTTCCTGTGGCTACACGCTCTCTCCAGACAGAGTTTTCTTGTCTCCAGCCTGATGCAAATTGATCATATGCAGCCGCTCAGGAGCAGGGGGTGGTTTGTGAGGAGGGATGTATTTGCTCGGAGCCGGGAGGTCCTGCAGTGCCCACTCCCCTGAAGCACCCCTCAGCACACACCCTTGTCATTGCTCTTGTCACCAAAGGGAACTATTTCATTATTATTTTGGGATGCAGAAAAGGTCTTTTTCTCCCTTTGTGCTGCCAGTGAGTCTTTGCATGGATATCTCGCAGTGCATTTGCCCCCTTTTTTTTTTCCCTCAGCAAAAGAGAAGTTTACAAGTTTTCTTTCTCTTTTTTCAAGAAAAAAGGCACATCTCCATGTGTTCATTCTTTTTACAACTTTGGATGTTTAGAGCTGTGCTGAAACTGACTCCAGGTTTAGGAGTGTGTTTCCACACGTGGTTTTGGTCCTGTGGCATCTGGGCAGCAAACTGTGGGATGTGGCTGTCCTGTGAATTCAGAACCTTTCACGTTGATACGTAGCGACTCATCACAGAGAGATTATTCCATATTGGTTTAAGATGAGTAATAAAAGTGTTCTAATCCTAATAAAAAGCTCTCTTTAGGCTTAGCTCCTTTCAGAGTGCTTGTGGCAGCAGTATGGGCAAGGCTTTGAAGCAGGCAAACCCCTACAGCAAGCTTGGTGTTGCTCTTCCCAGGGAAGAGCGGTTCCCTGCAGCGGACGTTGCTGCTGGTCTTTATTCACCTCCTGGGAGGCTGGAACAGGCAAAAGCCTCTTTTTTTTGGAAAGTGCTGCTGAAACTGAATTATCCCCACGTCTCCTTAAAATTAACACTGCAGTGTGATGCGCTCAGTAGCTGCTGACCCAAGTCTGGTGGAGCTTGGCTGTGCTGCAGGACTGTACCAGACACAGTAAGGACTGTGGGAAAAACCCATGTATTGACATTAAAACAAAAAAACAAGGTTGAAAAAATAAAATCTATTCAATGCCTAATGACCATTTATTATTTCCCTTTCCCGTACTATTTTAAAAACGAAGTATGAAACTTCTAATGCTCAAAGGATCACTTTCCTGGTATGCAGCTGTGCTGTACATAATATGCAGCACACGTTCGTGCTCAGAAACCCAATAAAACTGGTAATTAGCCCCCAAAACAAATTAGAACAGAAGATACAATTTTATTTTGCATAGTGCCTTTTCCTCAAACTGTGTCTCAGAACACGTTGGAGAGTTAAGTAATGCAGAGCTTAAATAATAAGCACACTGGGAGAGGAAATTAATCGAAAAGGATGTATAGTGCTGCAAAGTGGCGAATGTTGAGCTTGGGAAGAGCTGAGGTTGCTTGTACAGGTACCATGTGGAGCTTGGGTTAAGCCTTGGCTCTCCGTACATGTCTGCCCCCACTCTGGTTTGGTCTCTGGAGGGGTTAAGGAGGGGATGCGCCCATCCCCTCAGCACTGACTGAGCTGAGCTGTGAGATGGATGAGGTATGTTCAACAGGCTATAAAATTAGGGAGGGCAATTTTGTGCCAACTTGTTCATCTTTCCCTTTCATGGCTGAAGACAGAGTAGCTATTGCACCTTGGCTTTCCCACTCCCTCTCTGCTTCATTGACTCAGCCACTTGCTTTAAATCTCAGCTGAAAGCATAACTTTCTCTCCTTCCCTTATAGCTCTCACTCTCCTCCATGCTATTATTTTTAATGCTAACTTTGTAGCTGTATTTAACACTGGGCAGTACCGTGGGGATACGGGGTGTGAAATATGTCTGGACTGCAGCGTGCTGCAGTGCTGTGGCAGGAGAGGCAAGGACCGTTGACCCTCTTCTCCTTATTCTCCATTCTTGGAGATAGAACTGCTGATAAATCCTCCAGCTTTCACTTAATGCTCCAGGGAAACTTGGAGAGTGCGTGAAAAAAATGTTTGCAAAATATCCACGGGTTTAATGGACCTAATCTTGGACATAGAGACCAGTGACAGCCTGAACTTTTGGGGGTTGGTGCCTTGCCTTACTAGAACAGAGCTCAGGTTTGGGCCAGGCTGTCATTGCATCACAAGGAGAAAGGTAAAATTGGAGGGAGTAAAAAAGCTGCAGTTTGTAAAATTTGAGTGAGTGTCAGAGCTCTAAGAAACCTCATGTCAAAGGCAAAAGTGAGCTGCTACAGACCCCAGCACCTTTGGGATGCTCTCATGGTGACTGTTTTATTCCCCTGTCTCCCAGGCTGCCCACATGTCTGGTGGGAGCCCATGTCCCTAGAGTCCATGGAATCATAGAATGCTTTGGGTTGGAAGGGACCTCAAAGATCATCTAGTTCCAACCATCCTGCCATAGGCAGGGACACCTTCATTAAATCAGGTTGCCCAAAGCCTCCAACCTGGCCTTGAACGCTGCCAGGAATGGGGCTCTCTGCTGCTCTTGCAGACACATACACAACAAAGCACCATTGATTTTCCTTGGAATTAGGAGGTTTCAGAAGTGGATGTCAGCCAACCCACGGGACCTTCACTAAATTTCCAAGCCCATTGTGAGCTGTGCAGTCTGGTTTGTGTTTTTTGGGGGGTTTTGTTGTTACTTTTTTTAAAAAAAATTGCTGTTGCATCTAGAGTTTCTCAGTTCATATTTTTTGTAGCACATTGACCTGAATAGTTGCTTGCTTTGAGAAAGCCAAGTTGGTTTATTGAATGGAAACATGTATACATATCATGGTCTGAGGACAGAAGCAAGACCAGACCAGGTTGGGGGAAACACCTTCTGTAGGCCAAGAGTCAGCCCCTGAAATTCTGTGGTGACTAACACTGTTCCTGGTATTACCACAGTATCCTGAGGAGGAAACAGTATTTTTGGGGTGGAAGAAGTAGGTTTCAGTGTGGGATTTACGGCTGGCTCAGGATGAGACATGACATGCTGCTGCAGGGAGGACATGGCGGTGACCTTGTGGGAAGCTGGGTTTGTGCCAGTTTTGCAGACTTAAGGCTTTTTAAAGCTGTAAGTGAATGATGGACGCTAAACCCAGAAGTTTTAATAGAAGTGAATGATTTTTAGATGCCTGTTTGAGCCAATCAGAACTAGTTGGTCTCCGGTTTAGTCCAGGGACACTGAGCACTTTGATGCCTACAGAAGTTGTTCGCTTGCAAAAGCTCAGGGCTCCTGAAAATTTGGTACAGAGAAGGCTTGAGCTTGAGTTTTGGTCTCATAATGTCATTATTGCTGTTCTTGTGGAATGATTGTTTCAAGAGATCTATTACCCATTTCTGGATGATCTCCTGGTTGCCCGAGATGCTGAACTGAGGCCGTGGTATAACGTTCATGGCTTTGCTAAAGAGAAATGGGAGTACTTGCACCTTTTCACATTTAAAGCAATCTTAAAGGTAATAACACAGTTTGTGGAACCATCCTTCCCTGGAGCAGTCTTTCCTCTGCACTCAGGAAACAATTGTCTTCCCTCGTCTCCACATACTTATTTTCTGTTGTTTTGGCATTCTGGAATCTTCCCTGTACAGGTCATTAATGAAGTCAGGTATGCAAGAGCTCAGGAGGGGACGTGGCTTTCCCTATGTTTTTAGGCCATTTATAAACCAAAAGGGGCCTGCAGGGCTTTTGTATTCTGAAAGATGAAACCATCTCCTGAAGCCACACTGTAGAGAGTCAGAGTGATTTTTGGGAACCTGGAGCAGTTTTTGCAGCGCTTTTAACTCTTGCTTTAGTCTGATGGGATTTCTTCATCTCATTATGCAGCAGATAAAATACTGTCCTTGAGGAAAGGAATCGCTGTTTTATACAAAGACTTAAAACACCTTGATTTTTCTCTTCTCTCGAAGCCTGCTTATTTAAAGTGAATTTTGGCTGTGGTGATAGATACCAGAATGATGGCCTTGAAATGGAGGTCTTTTATCTTATAGGAAAAAGGACAGCTTGGACAGAAATGGTGCAAGATATCGGTTTGCCAAAGTGTTTGAAATTCTACCCTTGAGGGAGCATCTGAAGAGGACAGGTCCTTTATGACTGGAAGTCTGTGCTAGTGGAGGTAATTGCAGCATAGGTATCCTGGACAGCTTAGCTCTTCAAGGCCATGGTGCATTGTAATACCACAATTTTGAAAGACCTGCATTAAGCCAACAGCAGTATTTAATAGAACATAACAAGTAGCATTTAAAATCCTTAGTCTAATCCTACCCATGGTAAGTTGCTTTTAATTCCACTTCTTATGCCAATTAAACACCACTGTCAGAGTAATACTTTAGGTTAAAGCTACAGGCAGTTCTGAAACCATATTGCAATTGTGCATTTCAGTATTTCCTGAAGGATGTGCTCTGCTTGTAGGTGGCATTTGTGTGCCTCAACAGCATGTGCATGTTGGAGCTGAATGTGATTGACATGAGTATTTCACCTTTCTCTGCCACCTTCTAAAGTGCAGACTCTGAGTTCTTGAGGCCTGAAGGGTCATTGCTGCCCATCACTGGATGTGTGATGACAGAGAGGGACTGTCATCTCCCTTGTCTCCAGGACTTAGAGCAGTGTGGTGTTTCTTGTTTGCATGGCTTCTCTCTGAGGGATCAGGTGTTCAGAACACAGATGCTGCAAGTACAATCCAACCAGGGGTACCAGGGGCTTCTGGCTCTGCAGAGCATCCCTCAAAGTGCAGAGCATCTCCCGTGATGTCGGGTGGCTCTGGGTACCCGCAGCCTGTGCCTCTCACCCCAGTGCTGCCTTCCTACAGGGTAGCTGGACTGTCCACAGCAGCCAGCCAAGCAACTCCCTCTTGAGTACTATTAATATCCTTCTTCTACAAGTCTCACAGTCTTATTATGGTGAATAATGAAAGCATATTCCCTGACCTTTGCCCCTTCTATCCGAATTGCATTCTGACAAGCATATGTATTTTTGACCCATCACATGATGGGAAAAAGACTCAGTCATTTTCAGACAGAATTAGAAGAAAGTCAGATTTAAGAACACAGCAAGATGAAGGCTTTCCCTTTGGCAGCTTGGTAATTTGCTGACTGCTGTCTCTCTCTTTTCAGCCCCTGTGTTGTGATGAACTTTAACAGCATCCCAAGCAGTTGCAATAAAGAGAGGCTCTGAAGTAGCTTCTTGCCTTTGTCATTTAATTGCTACAAGGAAAAAACAGTCATGACACCAGGTTTTATGATATCTGGGGCTAGATTTATTAAAATTGAAATAACAAGCAGTTTTATATTGGGAGCTCTTCGACTGTGTTTCATGTCTGCGCAACACTTAGTGTGATGGAATTCCCTTCTGGCTTGGGGGTACTTCTGCATTATGAATACATCATTGTTCAGTTAATTTGTTTATGGTTGTTGCCATTCAGAGAATTTTAAAATGCTAGTGGATTTTATTCGTAGCTTAGGCACCTTGTAAGCGACCTATGTTAGATGTACATCCACTGCTGCCACATGGAGATTCCCAAAAGGCATCTGTCTTCCTGTCCAGTGGGGAGGCTGCAGAGGGCCAAGTTTGGAAGCGTTGTCCTAACATTAACAAGTAGAGAGGAAACAGCCGTGGACCTGAGTATTTATTGATGTTATCAGATGACCTCTGGGAGTCCCTTCCAACTCTAATCATTCTATGATTCTATGTCTGTCTTATATCAACAGTCTCGCGTGGTGAACACATTTTGCTATTATGTAAACAAAAAACTCGTGTATGTGTGAGTATAATATACATATAAGGTATATATATATATCCCAAATGTGTTAGTCTGCACTATCTGACAGTTCCTCCGATGTGGGTGGCTCTTTCAGCCAAAATGTCAGTCTTACTATTTGGCATCTGGCTGAGAGATTAGGCTGAAGATAAAGGAAATGAACCCTCTCCTGAAAGTTTGACAGCTGTAGGCTGGGATCTAATATTTGCATGTGAAATGGATTTGGTTAATATTGCTGGATACTTTTTATTGTAACTGCAGAGGATAAGAACCAAGGAGATGGTTTGATTAGTTTGATGCTCGTATTAGTTTATCATAAGAGATTATATCTCATTTATGTAAAGCAAGCGAGCATGGAAAAGTAGAAGCCATACATTCTCCCCCCAGGCTTATTCAGTTATTAGACTATTATTACAGTTAATTCAATATTATTTGGCTGAGAGGAATAGCTGTTGTTACAGAAGTGCTCCAGAACACTTATTACTCCAAACACTACCTAATTGTCCTGTGAGTAGTCTCATTGAAATCCATAGGAAAGATCAAAGGAACAAGTTTGATATTAGCTCTGTTTCAAGCTATGGACTTGGGACAGGATTTGAAACATCTCATTTTCAGAACACATGCAGAATGTCAGCAGAACAGAGTGAGACTGATGCTTTTCAAGCCCCTTTTTCAGCTGGGTGGTGAGTTCAGGGCAAACTCCATGTGTTGAGGTCTGCCTGGGATTTTGGAGACTGAAAGGGGCACTAAGGCTTAAAAAGGACTTCTCCCAGGAGTATTCATCCTTTAGGAATGAAGTATTGCTGTCCCTAAAACTTTTGTTGTTCCACAAAAGATGGCAACAGATGTAAATGAAGAAAACCTCAACTCAGCTGGAAGAAAGGGAATGTTGGTTAAAAGAAAGAGGTTCCTCAGTGCTGCCTGACCCCATGGCATGTATTGTGCAGCTGCTCATGGAGATGCTGTTTCTGGTCCAGATCATTTAGTGTTTCCCTTCTGCAGCTCCCAGAAGCATTCTGCTACAGGTGTTTACTCATTCCTGGTAGAATTGCTGTTACAGCCAAGGTTTCTGTGTTTTTTTTAAGCCCTCTTAACATTTGCATCTCCTTCCCTGTCCTCTCCCCAGTCAGACTGGCGCTGCCTTGTGTCACTGACACCTGAAATGACATGTGTGTAGTACAGTGAGGTTTCCTGCAAGTGCTGTAAGACCTGACAGCTGGGGTGTTCCCTGCCCAGACAGGTAATTTTTCAGGAGCGAGGGAGCATGTGGTGTTTCCTGGGAAAGCCGGGAGGGAGGGAGCAGTGCTGGAGTTTGGGTCTCCTTCTCCCTGCTCTGACTTCACCCGTGTTTTCCACCTTCTGCTCCTCTCTCACATGTAGTAACACTTCTTGCAGCCAAGCTGGTTTTTTAGGACAAGAGGAGAATTGCGGTCTCGAATCCGGGGCGAACAAATTTAGCAAGCAGAAAGCGGGTCTCGATGGCAGAGGATGAATAGAGGGGACACGGAGGATGAGGCAGCACCCTTTGTGGTGGGCAGGGGGGAGAAGGCACCAAGACTGGACCCACATCGGTGCTGCTCTTCGTTCTTTTGCCTTTTTATGGAGAAATCCTATTTTTACCCTTTGCAGCAGCTCTCAGGGCACGTGCTGCCCTGCGAATGGGGTGCATCCACTTTAACGGTGTGGCTTTATTTTATATCGGGGTTAAAAAGGCAACGGGGAGGTGGAGGGGACAGCTCTGTGCTGCTTCTCGTGTGTGCATCTTCCCCTCCCTTTGATCAGCCTTCCCAGAGGATTTTCACACCCACACTCAGAAATAAGTTGGGTTTTTTTTTTGGGGGGGGGAGGGGGAGGGGAAAAAAAGGGAGAATTATTAATGAGTTTGGAGCGGTTTCCATGGGAACCTGTTGCTAATGAATCTCTGGGGTTTCCTCTCCACCTTGAGCCATGTTTCCTGGTAATAGTGTTCCCATAGCAACGAATGTCACTGGTACCCTGGCTGGCTCCCGGGCCACCGCCTCGGATGGGCCGATAAAGCTTATTATGTCAGCCAAGGGGATTTGTATTGTGTAAGTAGGCTATCAAACCTGCAGTCCTTTCTCAGAAGAGAAATAAGACCTCCTGCAAGTTTTAAGACTTTTTTTTTTTTAAAAAAAAAAGAAGCTGTTTTAACATTTGCCAAAAATTCCAAACCTGATCCCTTTCTTAATAGTTTTTTTTTACCCAAAGCCCAGCATTGCTGCAACCTTTGCCTCCCACACTGGTGCTTGCTATCTTCTGGCTGCCTCTCCCCTCCACTGACTCACTGTCTGGCCCTGCACTGGGTGAGCTGATGCTCAGCATTTTGGGAGGAAAGCCTAGGAAATGTGGGAATTTCTCCCCAGCTCTTTGTGGTGGGCTCGGATGAAGAGCAAAAGATAATTAGTTGCAAGGTCATTAGTTTGCAGCCCTGTGTTTTTTTAAAGGGTGGTGTGGTCCCTTTTAGCTGGCTGGGTGCCTTGGGCTCTCTGTGAATCTTTGGACAGTTACAGACTGATGGAGAGTGAAAGTTTAAATGAGGGCAGGGGGTCAGTACCTGGCACAGGCATGGTGGGGTGACGGGAGGGGACATGGCCTGAATGAGTTCCACTTAGGGAATTACCTGATATTTGTTTTGGGGTTGTAATGGGATTCTTTTCCCCCTCTAAAGAAAACGGGTTTAGGTTTGATTTGTTGTTTTTTTTTTTTCCTTTCCTGTGTCCTGGAGTAGGAAGATGCTGCAGTGGTACCCAAAACCATACAGCCAGAGTTGGGAGAAGCCTCTCTCCTTCCTTGCTTTAGACAGCTGAAAGCAAAGAAGGGGAATAAAGTGGGGGCCAAATACTACCTCTCCCTGCTCTGCTGGCATTCAGAAGCACTGCTGACTTTGAGATGACGTCTCTGAGCACAGCCAACTTTTCTGAAGAGTTCAGAGTTCTGGTTCTTTAGAGTCTCCTGGCACTCCTTGAAGAGGCATTTCTGACTCCCACATCATGCTGGGTACCCCCAAAACTCTTCTCACCACATAAAGTGGATTTTCAGTGGAAAATCAGCTGGACCCAGTGCTGCTCTTTCAGCTGAAGGGCTAATGGCAGAGGTGGGAAGCACAGATGTGAGGTGGCTTTTGTGGGAGGGATAATGGGGACAAATGAAGTGACACCTCGCAGGGAGCTGGGTACCGCTGGATGGTCAGCATGCTGGGCTGACACTGGATTTGTATGTGTTTTTCTTGATTGTTCTCTAAAATGGAGGAGAAAAAAAAAAGAAGAAGAAGAAAAGTCTCTGGTTTATTGTAGCAAGATGAATTATCCACTCTAGCACTGACATCGAGGCAGCGCCATCCCTGTACAAACAGTGTATGTGAGAATGGCAGTTAGAGGCACAAAGAAACACGTTTCCATGCCTGTTTAATCCCAGCTTTCTGGTACAAGTGGTAAATGAGGTGCATTTTATTAATGGAGAACATGCCTGGTGTAATTGCCCAGTAGCCAGTGTCCTCCGGAGCGGACAGCAAAGCCCAGTGCCATCAGCTCATTATGTAACGCAAATTCATTAGGAGAGACTGCTGCTCTAATGGCAATTCTTGACAGGGGTTTGCATCAGGGTCACATATGTGGCATTGCTTGGAGTGATAAGTTTGGTCAGTAATTTTCCAGCCATCTAAAAGCTGATTTTCTGCAGGAAAATTGGGTGTTTGAACCAAAATGGAGCAATTGAGAAGATCCAATAATGTACAGTAACAAAAAAAAAAGCTGTGGGGTTTTTTTTTTCTTTAATTGACGAGATGAATGCAACAGGACAAAAATCTCTTGGTATCAGCAAAGTCTCATTGGCAAGCAACAGAAAAGAGTATAATAGATGATTAGTATCTTCGAGGCCTGGCAGTTTATCTACTCATGCCAGCTATCTCCCAGCCACTACCCCTGGTTGTAAATTGTCAATGAAGAGAGCAGCAGTCTGTGTAAGCACTTAAGTGCTTTTGCTATTCAAGGCAGACCAGACACTGAAATCCATCAGAAGGTCTATTTTTCACCAGGCAGTATTGACTAATCTGTTAAAGCCAAGTCACCTCTCATCATGGGCTTTTGGACATGATGGCATTTTTTCCCTCTTGTAGCACCTTTCATACAGGGATATTTTGGGGTTTTTTTTTTGGTAGCAATTTGTAGGTGTGAATAAATCACACCTTTGCAATTGAGGTGGAAGAACTGAGGCACAAGGGGACTAGAATGCTATGAGAGATCAAGAACAGGAGTAGTAGTGCTGAGAAATCCCAAATCCTTATTGCATGAGCAGACTTTGGCTCCTTCATAAAACCAGGAGAGCAGAGGGCATTTTTCCCAGGATTGCTATCACCAAGATGAAAGCTATGGAGTATTAACATGATCATCTAAAGCTTTCCGTACGTGTGTGTATTCCCAGGTATGAAAGAGCATGGCTAATGATAACCTTGTAAAGTGATGAATAATTTATCCTAGTGATTGATGGTAGCTCTGAAGTAGATACAAGATCCTGTACCCATCTCACAGATGAGTAAACTGAAGCTAATTGAGTCTTTGAGAGATCATAAATAAATTGAACGTGTTGTAATACAGGATGTTGCTGTTGATATTGTTTATCTAAAAGAGAAGGTATGCTCGTGGCAGCATGAAATTACCGTGGTTTGGGGAAAGGAAAATTATGTAAATGCAGCCCACCAAGTGATTGGCAGGCAGAGTGGCATTTGACAGTCTGTTCTTGTGTCTGTCCAGATTCCCAACAGTTAGACAAGAGTTGCTGTACCATAGTTGTGTGCGATGACATTTGATTACAAGATGGACAAAAATACCTCGTAGGAAAGACATGCCCCATCACAGTGCTGTTTGTCTCATTTCTGCTCAGTAAATAGGTGGTGCCAGTACAATTTGGGGTGAGCAGTGCTCCTTTATTTGCCTTTTATCATGGTATTGAAGCCACCACAGGGCTGCATGGGCCTTGAGTGTCTCCAGATGTGGGTTAGCTGTCACCCCCGTCCCATGCAGCCTGTACTGCTCAGAGATTTGGAAAATTTGGCTCTGAGAAGGTAAGATGTGGAATGAGAGTGGGGATGTCTCTAGGAATTGAAATCTCTCCAGTTCAGGTCATTGGGTTTAGAGTGAAAGAGAAAAAGGCCACGGTGGAAAGCCTACCACTGCATAAAAAGAAATTTTCTCCACCAAGTCTTTCAGAAAAATGTTATTTGCATCCGTGGCACCTCAGGGGAGGATCTGTAGGCAAAAATGCTCCCCCTTTATTTCTCCTAGAGGCTGTTTGTTGTCTCCTGACCTGGTGTGCACCAGGCGGTTCTTCCCAACCCACGCACTCATCTCTCTTGGCAACTACTGCTCTGCACAGAGTTCTTCCAGTATTAAAAAAAATCTCCTGATCAGGCAGCCGTTGAGCTGGAATGCTCTCATCACTCTGATTTTCCTACCAACCACAACGGGTGGATGAAAGACGATCTCCCCATTGCCTCCCTTTGCATGAGCTCCTGGCTGTGGTGAGGACCACGTGGGTGATGTCCTCCCCACCACTCCTGGTATTGCTGACAGTGTTCCCATGCACTGCCATAGGAAGTGGGAGCAGTGTGGCCATAATGAGAAGTAGCTGGTCTCTGTCGGCGAGGTCTCCGTCTGTCTCCGTATCTGCTCCTGTAATTTGTTAGGCCTCACAGATATGTTGTTGTTGTCATCCCCAATGTTCTTCCTCAGAACTGCACATTGCAAAGAAGCTCTTTGAAAAATACACTTCCCTTCTTGTTGTTTTTTTTTCATTGGTTTTGAATGATAAATATTTCATCAAATGCCTGCCTTCTAGCCTGTGCTCTTCAGTGCTTTCCAGTTCGGTATGCACAGTGATCTAAATAGATTTATTTAGATGAGAAGCACTCAAAAGAGCTGTATTCTTTTCCAAAGAAAGTTGGGGCTTGGAGTAAACCAGTCATTTAATGTTTAAATCTGTGGAAGACCACTTGGAGTCACTGTAAAATGTTTTGATGTCCTGAGGCCACCTTCTATCGATGCTTTGCTTTCCAAGGGCTTCTCTGAAATGGATGGCTTTGCTAGGGAGCCTGGAATGTTTTGCTGCTTAATTTAGACTGTTTATCTCAAGAGGTCTTGGAGTTCAAAGACTAAGAGATGCACAGAAGCTGTTCTCCCTCTCCTGAGCAGTTGCCTCTCTGAAGCACCCATCCACACTGCAGGTTGAGCCATCTTGGGATGCCTGAGCAGAGGACACTAACCCATCTGCAGTAGAACTTCTCAATAGTTTGACAGCCCAACCTGACCGATGCTTCTTGCTCTTCCTTTTACCAGGACTACAAAACTTGCATGGAAAACCTCACCAGCCTACATGATGTAGCCATTCCCCTTACATTTGCAACTCTTACCAGTCCATTTCTTACTTCCAGGCAGTGCTTGGACAAGAAATAATGGCTTTCAGGAAGATTTATTAAATCTGGCAGCCTTTCTCCAAGGCTGTCGTTCCAGTTTTGCCATCCTTGACCTTGGATGAGAGGCTGACGGGCAGGACTGCAGGTTGCCAGTTGGCTCATTGGCACAAAGTCCTCATCCTGTCAAGCTTGGTAGAGATGCTGATGTTTTCAGTGAGGTTCAGATTTCTCTAGTGGGTGTGATTTCATCTCACCCGGAGTCTTATAAATTCGGGGTAATTACAGTGGAATTATATCAATTGCATGTGAGAAGCTGTTCACAGCCGGTTCTTCTTAATCTGAAGGACTGATACAGAAGTTATTCACAGTGTCTACTGTTATTGTTTAAAGTTTTTTTAAAAAAAAGGAGAAGAAAAAGTCCTCAGTTCAGTTTAAGGAGGATGTAAGTATTGCATTTAGATCAAAACCAGACCATTATTATATCCTTCAGTTGCAAGAAAATAACCATTTCTACAACAAAATGTTAAGTGGTCACCCTCTGATAAATGCCACCTTTTAAGAATTTAATTAGAAAATATTTATTTCATCCAGTAATCTTGGAGTGCTGGAAAGGTATGACAGTTGCCAGGACAACCCATTTCTCTCTCTCTCTTTTTTTTTTTTAATCTTTATTTTTTCCTCCCCCTTTATTTCTCTTATGTCACTTTTGATCACATCATCTTGAAAGGAGATTTTATTATTTAGGTATTCAGGCTAGCTTGATTGAAAGGCAGATTTTTTTTTTTTCTAGCAGTTAATGTAGTTTGTGGAGCTCTTCTTGCAGAGTCCCTCTGCGTTTGTGTCCGTCCTCTACGGAAAGTCACAGCGAGATGAGCAGAGCACTGGGAACGACAAGGAACGCTGCAGAATCAGGGTGGAACCAAATAAGTGGCATGTCTCCCCTCTTCCCCCCAAGACCTTATTCCTGCACATCTCAGCTGTGCAAGTCCTTGAGCTGTCTGTCTGAGTTAGGTTTGGGACACGGTATGAGATTCATGAACACACGTGGCAGGAAAACTCCTGTGGCAAAAGGAGTGTGGCTCAGAAAGTCCATCTGATTTGGGGTAGTTTCCTGGAAAATCTCTTTTCTGTCTCCCACACAGCCATCCCCACTGAAATAGTCTGAATTTCAGCTTGGGGTTTATTTTTAATCACCTAAGAAGCAAATAAACCCAAAAGAAGTCATGTATGCAAAGTTTTGCTTTCCTGACCATGGCTAATTAAGCCCAACTAGTCATCCTGCAGCATCTAGGTGCCACCTCCAGCCCTTGCTTAAGCCCTACAGAAGAGTTATTTGTGGCAGGTCCATCCACGTGCCGTGGGAGCGGGTCTGTTGCTGGGGCTGGAGAAAGGAGCCCTGGCAAAACACCAAAAAATGTGAAGTCTTCAGTGCAGCCATCCTAAACCGGGTCAAAGGCTGGAAAGCTGCTTTCAGTCCTTACTAGGGCAACCCTTGGATAAATGCCACAGATTTCCTACGTGTTTTACAGAAGAGGGTTATCCATCACTCCGCTCACGGGATGCAGCCGTCACTGGGGTGAAGCTCTGGGTGTTTTGCAGAGGACAGGTTGATGGATTGACTTACCGCAGCAGAGAAAGAATGATCTCTGGTCCACAGGTTCAGAGGCTGCAGATGGCAAGGGTAAACTATGCAGGCATTCAGGCAAGGTGTGTGGAGGAAACACTTTCAGTTATGTAAAAAAAAACCCTGTATTTAATCCATAGTTATGGGGATTTCATTTGCACTCACAAGAGGATGAAACGTGTGAGTGTCTAGTGCAATGCCAGGACATTTGTACCTCCCAAATTCCTCTTAATTTTAGGATGGCAGACTGCAATCCCTCCAGCAGCAACTGTGACTTAACCCTCCTCAAAGTCAGGTCCTGGGCTGTCACCCTTTCCCCGTCGAGCTTGCAAAAGGAGCAGCGTCAGAAAAATTCCTCTCTGCAGACAGTGGGAGCTGCCCCATTAGTATTCATGGGGAGTGGTGTCAATGCTAATTTTTCTTTTTTTCTTTTTTTTTTTTTCTTTTACATGTGTATTTCTTGCATACACAATTTTGGAAGGAAATGTTCCAAGTGTATTATTTGCTGATAAAAATGCAACGGTGTGCTGTGATCAGGACAGGCTCTACGGGTGTAGAGTTTTTCTGTCCCCCCAGTGTAACTGCAGCTTTGTATTACAAAGATATTTGTTTCTTATTCAACCTAGATAGCCAGGAAAAAATGAAAAAGCTACAGAATACATTGTAGAGATATACAAGAGAATACAAGAATTGTAGCTGGACTGCAGTGATGTACAGGGAGCTAATTTTGTTGATTAGTTTTGGTGCTGTTCCCACGTTACACAATATCACACCAATCCCAGCATACAACCAGCCCAGCTGTTTGATTTTTATTGCTTCTACATAAGATTGGGAATCAGGAATGGGTTCTGATCGCATTTTCTTTTTTTTTCTTTTTATTTTGGAAGCCCAAATGTTCTCTTGCCAGATGATGTGTTGCCTCTCTGCCTTGTTATACTGCTCCGTGTCAGGCCTTGTAGAAACACTTGCTGGAACTGGTGGACTTCTTTTTTTCCTAATTTGAAGTGATTACTATAGTTTTATCTTCTTCAGTAACACACAGTATGGTTGAGTTGAACAAAAGGCCGTTGTGGGCATAGAAATGTTTAAAGCAAAGCTGCGGGGTTGGCAGCACGAGAGCGGGCCGTGGCTTGGGCATGGTGCTTCACAGTCGTTTGCATGGGAAAAAGCAGAAGATGATCCCATTTTCAAATCAGGCATCTCAAAACAGAACTGTAGGGTTTCTTTTCTTTGTATCTGCTTTGGGTTTTAAAATTTCCATCAACCTCATTTTAGTGTTGCGCTTTTTTTCTCTTTAAAAAAAGATTTTTAAAAATCAAACGTGGAATTAAACTGATAACAGTTTACGTTGACCTGTAAAAACTGGAGGAGGATAAAAGAATATGTATTACAAAATATCTCCTGGGGCTCACTGCTGGAAATAATGGACCAGTGGGTGTCAAAGACTTGAGTTTGAATCTTGCCTTCGCACAGACTTGACGCATGACCTTGGTGAATACACTTGCTAGCTCTTCCTGAATTTTGGACCCTCTATAACAGGGTAAAAGAACTTGGAACCTACTATGATAAAAAGCTGTGTCCGTCTCCAGAGCTTTACTGGTTGCACTGACAAGTCTATTCCATGTAGGCAATGATGTATTGCCATCTCCTCTGAAAAAATCTGGTTGTTGCAGAGGTGACATCTGGATGGGGCACTTGGGGAAGGTATTTGAGAGCTCAGAGCTCTCCTGGAGCAGATGTGACTCACTGGAGAGTGTGGAGTCTGACTCTGAGATGTAAAAGCAAGAACAGGAGAAAAGCTTTAAGTGATACTTAAAGCTGAGAGTGGTGGCCCAAAGGACTGATAGATGTGTCTGGGAAAAGCTGAAGGTCAAGCCACCATGTCCTGATGGAGAGCAGGAGCATCCCGAGGGATGGCGCTGGCAAGGATAAGAGTCAGCAGTGGAGCAGAGAGGTGGCTGGGAAGGACAGACAGAAAAAGGACATGCAGGGTCCCATCACAGGCCTTTGTGGAACAAGCCACAGTGGTGCCTTAGAGCTGGGAGCCTCCATGGGGATCTCAGCTCCACACAGTCCCTAAACAGTGGGGATTTTCAGCTCCTGATCCTGAAAGAAAGAGCCTCCAACAGATAAGCCCAATTGAGTTTGTGGGTCAATGGCATTACTAGGGATGGTTTTGATTGGCGTGATCCAGATTGTACAAGTTTTTCATTTCAGCTTCTGTCAAAGCATATGAATAAGTTGGAATGCAAAGCCTGTCTCCAAAATGTGGAAAATAAAATTTAAAAGGGGCTTTGCATGTATTTCAGAGAACATTTGTATGCTGAGGGTGTTTCAGTCTTTCATTTCAAATTTGATAGTGCTGACCGGGTGAGACGAAGGGTGTGGGGTTTTTTGTTCCTTGATGGGGGTACACTTGTTAATGGACTTCATAAATTGGTTTTTGTGTTGTACTTTCTCTAATCAAACAAAGCTAACTAGAAAATCCTTTAACAAATTTCTGTGTGACCAGTGTTTGGATTAGCAGCACATCCTCGTGTGCTACAGACCCAGTGTTTGTTGTGCAATGAAACAGTAAACCCAAATGTTAATAGAAATACTTTCATGCTCTATTAATTTTATGCAGATATTCACCCCCAACCTAAACCAAGGAGTGTGGCTGTTTGGGGCAGCCCAGACATTGAAGCAGGATGCCTGAGCATGGGGACCAGCCAATGAACACAGTAGGGACCGGGGTTGGTGGAGCCATCTGCTTTTATTACTCACAGACAGAGGGAAGTGAAAAAGGAAAATGTAAAAATTACTAAATACTATGCTGAATTTAAAGCTTTGACGTTTTAAGAGACTTGTAAATGATTCATATATTTCCTTCATGAGCAAAATCATGAAATTGGCTTTAAAATTATACCCTAAATCCACCCAAAGACCTCAATCTCTCCTGCCCCTCCAAAAGCTAACCCCATAAAAACCTCTCAACCTCAAGCTGTTAAGACGTTAAGATCTTCCCTTTCATCTTTGGCTCTTGGCTTAGCCTGGCCCTGTGTGCATTTTTAGGTGAATGAAGCTGTGGACTGGAGCATTTTGCAAAAAGAAAGCAAGCCAATTGCCAAGCAGACACCTGACTTCAGAGGTTAGGCTGTAAAAGAATAGCCTCAAAAAAAAGGTTATTCCCATAAAATTATGATAATTGACTGGGATCCTTTGAAATCCCAGTGTCTGCCAGGCTCCTGCTGATCCTGTGGTTAATGGTGCCCTTGTATGGCTCTGCACTCCTGTGGTTGTCCCTGGGATTTCAGAAAGATGGTGTCTTTTCAATCTTCTACCGTAGCAGGATGGCTGATAAATAGCCAAAATAATTAAGGCAGCAGCTTCTGCTGCCCCAGTCATAGGTCTGCAGGAGCTGTCAGGAGAGATGCTGAATGGGGTGGTGATGACAGCTGCTTTTTTTTTTTCCTATCAATAGCCTCTAGCTTAACTCTTCTGGTTAACTCTTTTGCATGCTCTTGACCTACTGTGGTCTTTTGCCCTGAAGCCAGCTTTTGACCTTTGATGTCTCTAAACACTGGTTGTCCTGTCCTGATTCCCAGGAGACTCATGATGTTTTCCCTGGCTGCTCTGTGGCATTTGTGGCCGCTGCATCTTTTTCCCTGGCCTTTGCATCGTGCAGGGACATCTGCCTGAGTCAAGGAAGAAAAATATTCTCTCTTCTGTAATTTTTGACAGCAAGCTGTTACCCAGTTTGATTGCACAGGGTTGGCCAGCGGAAGAGAGAGGAAGCCACTGGTGTGCTCAGAAGCAACAAAAGGTGGTAATGTTTTATAGCTTGCTTCACAATGAGATTAGCAGTTCCTGCAGCATCTTTGTCCTCCTGGTTTCCTTTATCATTTAATCAATAGTATTGATTGGTCAGTAATGGCATGTGCAATACTTGGGAGCTTTGTTTATGGCCAGAAAGGCTATGATGGAGATGAGGGGCTTGGTCCTGTTTCATATGTGCAAGGGATCAGGGAAGCCCCACTAAAGGAAAGCCACCAGCCTGCTGTTGGAGGTGATGGAGAAGAACATCTGTGTGTGCTGTCACCAAACCCTCTTGGCCTTGTTAACTCCACAGTTGCACCCTGAGGGTTCACCATAGACCACAGCGAGCAAAGGGCACAAGGATGGTGTGAGAGAGGATGAAATCCTGAGCTTTGTAGAGGTTTTACCAGGGTTTTACCTGTAACTGTGCTGCTTTTCCAGTAACAGCCTGTGGAGGGTGTCCATTGGGTTTGCAGGGATTGCTCCTCAGCCTCTGGTGCTGCTGATGGCAGCCACAAAATCTGGAGGATGTGTAGGAGAGCAAGTTTCTTGCCTACAAGAGAGATAGGGAGAGGCTGTTCAGTAGGGCCTGTTGTGACAGGACAAAGGGTAATGGTTTCAAAATAGAGGGAGGGAGATTTAGATTGGATATTAGAAAAAAGTTCTTTACTGTAAGAGTGGTGGAGCACTGGAACAGGTTGCCCAGGGAGGTGGGCATCCCTGGAGACATTCAAGGCCAGGTTGGATGAGGACCTGAGCAACCTGATCTAGTTGGGGGTGTCCCTGCTTCATGCAGGGGGGTTGGTTTGGATGACCTCTGGGAGTCGCTTCTAACCCTAATCATTCTATGATTCTAAGTAACTGAGATAGGTCTGAGTACATCCACACCTCTTGTATCTTTTAAGCTCTGTGTAGGTGAGGATATGAAGCACCTCTCCAGGTAGGCACCTCAGGGGATGCTGTCCTGGCCAGGGCTTTATCACTGTTTAAGCAAAGGCCATACTAAGCTGAAGTTCAGGCTGAAGATCTAATGGGGAGGAAAGCAAGAGAAGCTGTACAGCTGCTGTTTAATTGATAGCAACATTGATTTATTTTGTTTTAATTGACATTTCAAGAGCAGATATGACAGCCTCTCTTCAGAGATCGTCTCCCACTGTCACTTCTCTCTGCTCACTTGGTTTGTTTGCTTTCTGCAAGAGAGGATTTTGTAAACCTCTGCCCCACAGCCATGTGGTCCTGCTGCTGGAATGCCGCAGAGGTTTCCCTGATGACAAATTCTTGACTCAGGAAGGTTCAGACTGAGAAGTCTGTTGTACATGCATGCAGCAACTGAGTGTTGATGTGTTTTACATCCATACCTCGATGTAGGCATATCTCTGATACGTGAAGTGTAGGTCACCTTCTCTCTGAGGGCTTCCTCAAGCTCTTGGCCATATGTCTAACAGGGGTTCCTGGGGACATGGGGACCCAGGTGTGCTCAACAGTGTGTGTAGGACTATGTTGTTCAGACACTGCAAAGACCATCTCAAAGTTTTCTACATATTTTTAACCAAAAGCAGCTTTCAGAAGTGGCTTTATGAATAAGAAACACCATTACTTCAACTTGGACAGGGCTGGGACCAACCCAGCTTTTAATGTCCAACAGAGAGTCCATTTTTCAGGGAGAAAATACTAGTGTTTGTTTCCAGAGGTCCTGCTGCCTTTTCACTCTTAATTCCCCTTTGATCACCTTGGTCCTGGTACATGCTGGGTTTAGAAGCATGTTGTGTGGATGTTCTTGGAGATTTTGTCTGGTGCACTTCAAGCTCTATGGCAAAGACTTGTTCTTCTAAAACATCTCACCCAAGCTGAAGACCCTGGACACCTTGATAGGTGCTGGGGATTCAGTGGGGGCTTGGCTGAACAGCAAAGAGCTGATACTGAGCCAGCCCAATGTGCTAGGTTGGAGCTTTTAGCCCAGTCTTTTCCCTTTTCAGCAGTTTCCACAGAGACATTACTGTGAAGGAACCCTCATCTCAGGATGCTGGGGGACACCCCAGGGTTTAAAATCTTGCTGCAATCAAGGAATGATGTTTCCTTGTGAGGAGCAGTCAGGACCCTCTCATATGGTCAAGCCGGTAGAAAGAGGTAAAGATTCCCACTGGATTAAGGTGGATTCTGGAGGGATTCACCAGGTCAGGGTTTCCTGCTGTCTTTAGCCCCTAAATACTAATTATTGAGTGCTCCCAGCCTTTTACAACACCATATCTTGCAGAGCTCATTGATGCTGAGGGTATAAATCTATTTGCTCCAGCCCTGTCTCTGATTCATTATTTATCACTCAGCATTTACTTTGTAAAACATCTTGCTCTAGTCAGTGCAGTGTCGGCTGCCAGAACCAAACAGACCTTTTGATCCCCAATTTGGGTTTTGTCTGTTTAACTTGGTCTCAGGGGGCAGGGAAGGGAGGTTTGAGGGGAGGCTGGGAGGGGGAGATGTTAAACAGAGCAGCTGATCTCTGCTTTGGTTTGTTTTGGGTTTTTTCTGCCATCAGTTGTTCCAGTTTTGTAGAAGATATCCTCCCAGCGAGCAAGATCAAAGCAAGAGAGAAAATAAATATATGCTGAGACACACAGCACTGGGTTGGAACTGCCACTTGTTGGGCTCTCCCCTTTGAGACACCCAAATTGCAGCTTTGCTGTTCCACATACTAATTACCCATTGTTCGATTTTTGCATTTAATTAGGAAAATAAGCCTTTTTTTTTAATTTTAAATCTCAAAATAAGGGTGTTTTGTTTGGGTTTTTTTTTCCCCAAAGATTTTCTTAAAACTTTCTGGCACCACAATGTGCTGTTCTGCAGGCTGGGCTTTGCCTGGGGTGGTGTAGGGAACTGATCCATCCCATCCCAAGGATGCTCTCAGGTTTGCAGGAGGGACCACGGCCCCATGTATCCACATCCTCCCACATCGGGTCCAGACCCGTTGGGCACTTGGGAACCTCGTTGCATTGATCTTGCTCTAAGGTAATAGGATGATTTACTTTCTATTTGTGAAAGTATAGAATAATCCATATCTGTGTACTTCTAGGCTTTAATTCCCTTTCTTTTTCCCCAGGGTGATTTCATTCAGTGTGGGGGTTTTTTAAAGCGTTTTTCCCTGGAGTTGCCTGATTCTAAATTAAAAATGAGTGGCTCGAAAAACAGTATGTAAATACAAAATGAACATATGTTGAATATTTTTATTAGATTTGTCCTTTCCCTGCTACTTGATTTCAATTCTTTTTTTAATCATGAAACTCCCCCCACTCCCCTTCTCCCAACTTCTTTACCCGAGGATCAAAAATGACAAATCCTTTAAAAAAAGCCAGAGGACTCAGCGTAGCTTCCTGGCTCACCACCTGGCACTGTCCCCTCCCATCACAGGCATCACATCCTATATAAACTTTTCCATAAACTCAATGGACTGTAAAGGATTCAGATTTCCCTCTACTGCTAATTTGGGAGTGAGCAAACCAGCCAGGCTTGCACAGGACGCGGTGCGTCATGGCAAGGGCTGCTTTTACTCCCTGAATGGAGGGTCTAGGGGGGAGTTAAAAAAAAAAGAATAAATCAGAGGAATGCAGCTGCTGCTATTTCCAGACACAATACTTCCAGCAGCCCCCGCTCATCAGAGGGTGCCGCTGTCCATTGGCGGTGCAGCGGCGGCACGTGAGCACGAGAGCAGTGCATGATTTGTTGTACATCATTGATTGCCATCAGTAAATTAACAGTGGCTGAGATCACTTGATGTTCTTCTGCGTGCCAGAGCGAGCAGGACTCGCCCTTAGGCATAAGGGCCACCTCAGAGCATCTTGAGTAGCCTCCAGCCTTCTATAGCTGTTGATTTGGATTATCAAAAGGTTTTCTTATTGATTGTATTTTGTGACGGAATCAGTTGGTGGGGGGGGGTGTTTCCCCCCACTCAATTTAATTGACAGATCTGGCTTGAAGGGTTTTTTTTTATTTTTATGGTTTATGGTAACAAATTTTCCTGATTGGAAGATACATTCTCCTGTGTAGTGAGCATGACAGATTTATGTTGGAATAACTGGATTGGCTTGGCATATGCACTGTGGCCATGCAAGTAACTTTTTAAGCTTTGTGTTGATAATTAAAAGTAGCTGCGTGGGTGTGAGAGAAACAACAGAACAAATCCTGTCTCAGCTGCACTGGGTCACCCCTCTCCCTTCTGCCCAGCTGTTGCTGGTGATGGGGAGCAGATCCAGAAAGTTCTGTGATCTTCTGTTTCATAGTAAGTAATTAAATTTTGCACTCATGAAAACACGGATTTTAATGGTAAAATTAAAACTGATCTACAGAGCCTCAGTGAGTGACTGAGGCAGGTACATCACCACGAGGGAATTGATGCTGAACCTTTAAGAGAAATACAGTGACAACAGAGGTTCTAAGTGGGATTAATGGAAGAGAAATTGCTCAGAGATGTTGAGAGGAACACAGCATGAGATGCCCATAGTCCACCAAAGAGCTGAGGGAAAAGCTAATTTCTGGAAATATTTTGAACAGGACTGGGTTATGGACAGGTCACGAGATGAGATGGGATGAGGTGGATGATGGCTTTGCCAAATGCATCAACCCAATGACATCTGACAGTGTGAGTGTGTTTGTGCTGGGTAGGAAATACACAGCTCAAAACAGGTTGTGTGGTGGCCTTGGATAAGCAAGAAAACCTCAAATGTTTCTTTTTTCTCTGTTTTTTTTTTTCTTATTCTGTTAAAATACTGTTACAGACTGAGTATGGCTGGAATTACTTTTTTACCCAACCTTTTTTAGCTTGAAAACCAGATTTGATCCGGTGGTAAAGCAGGCGGCTAAATCCCAGTTTCCCTTTTTTAATTAAAAGTAATACGATGAGTTGTGCGGCTCCGCGCAGCGGTGAGCAAAGCGATCCCTGCGGTCCCCTCCCAGCTGATGAAGCATTGCCTCTGAAAATCCAACCAGCTTTTCTGAGATGTGGGAAAACCCCTCCACAGTAAAACAATGCAGTCATTTGTTTTTTAATATTGCTTTGTTGCTATGCTGGCTAGAAGTGATGCTCTCGGGCTCTGCTGACAGCGGTTTTAGGCTGGGAGGAGTCTTTTTTTTTTTTTAATAATTTAGAACTGAAACATAAAATTAATTTTTTTCTTGTTTTGTATGAACCTGAGGATTTTTACCCTATGAACAAAACCAAGGACTGGTCGAGTTATGGAGGCCAGAGTGTTTCCTATCTGTTTTGCACAAGATTATCACTAACCTGCTGCGGCTCTGGGATCTCCTGCTTTTGTAGAGCTCTAAAGGTTGTGGTTTGAGTCCATACTTCTGGACTGGAAGTTGTGTGATTGAAATAGGACTTGTGCTTTCTTCTGTGTCTCGGCTATGGTGGCTACTTTGGCAGATACATGGAGGCTGGTCATAGCTATTTCAGCCCTAAAAGCAGGGTCTGCCATGATTTAAGGGTGAGGATGCCTGGGATGTCCCTCACCTCGCAGAGCTGGTCCTGTGACAGGCAACGGGAGCCTGAATTTAGCCATAGATGGGTCTATCCAGGCCATTTCCTGATATTTCAGCTCTACTGGAGAAAACACTTTGAATGCTCTGGGGATTTGGTGGAGCAATTAATTCATTTGCCCTCACTCCCCTCCTGGGAGGAGTCTGTCTTCTTCCTCTAATCAAATCATCCTCTGTCAGGATGATTTGATTGGTCTGCATGACTAGTTACCTTCTCTACTCTAAGCATAGGTGAGACAGAGGAGGTGTTCAACCCAAACCTTTGCTCTGGCAAGCTTTTAGTGGGGTCCCCCTTCTCCTTCAAAACCAACTAACCTGCTATATCCACAGACTGTGGGGAGAACCAAGTCACCATGCTATTTCTGGTGCTAGACAGGTTAGATTATCACAGAATCACAGAATGTCAGGAGTTGGAATGAATGTCAACTAGTCCAAACCCCTGCCTGAGGACGATCACTTAGTTTAAATCACATTAGAACATGTCCAGATTGGTCTGGAATGTCTCTGGAGAAGGAGACACCACAAATTCTCTGGGCAGCCCGTTCCAGTGATCTGTCACCCTCACAGTGGAAAGATTTTTCCTTACATTCACATGGAACTTCCTCTGCTCCAGCTTGGACCCATTGCCCCTTGTCCTATCACTGGCCATCACTGAGAAGAGCCTTTCTCCATCCTCCTGAACATTAACCTTTACATATTTATCAACATTAATGAGGTCACCCCTCAGTCTTGTCCAAGCCTTCTCTTCCTCATAGTATGAATTATATGAAGTAACTGGAGAACAATGTATTTATTTGATGTAAAATATTTTAAAATTACTTTTTTTTTTCTTTACTCTGTCCCTGAAATGCAGAACTACCTGAATCCTGGGTCATGGTTTGAGATTTTAATTGGCCAGCTGCTGTGTGCATTGAGCTGGATGGTGTCCAGGAGGTTTCCCCAGCGTGTGGCTCAGGGGTCCGTGCTAGTTGCTACTCCACCAAAGCCCCAGCCAGCCTTGTTGTAGCATTCACAAAATAAATAGTGGGAAAGGAGGCAGATACACCTGGAAAGAGCAATGCAAGTCATTTCAACCCTCTTTTCTTTTAGAAGCAGGGTCGTACTTCTACACCTCTTCTATGACCATCTTTCCTCAGTCCTTTGAGCTGGTGTTCCCAACGCGCCATTTTAGTCCCCTGCACTTAGTGGTTTCTAAATACAGTGAGGTTGTTTGTTTGTTTTTTTCCTTCTTCTTGGTTCCTCCAGCAGTAGTGGAGCATGTTTCACCCACTAAACAAAAAATAACGTGACCTCTGCAATACTTGTGCTGGCACTGCCTGTGCCAGACACTTAGAGCAGCGCTTAACACCTGGTCAGAAATGTGAGTTGGCTGGTTGAGTGCCTTATAAAAATTAAACCACTTTTTATCTGATCCTTTCCTGCTATTGTCTTCCACTGTGTGGTGGCAGACAAGTATTCAGCACCACAAAGAGGACGGTCCCGGCACGAGGCTGTCATTCAGCGCTGCATCTGGTTTTGATTGCTGCCACCAGATAATCGCCTGCAAGTGCACGGTGCTGGCAGTGATGCTTGGGAATGGATGGGAGCTCCCAGTAGTCACTGTTTGGGGGTGGGGGTCTCTGGGGGACTCCTCCCAGCATCCTTGGTCCCCTGAAAAGTTTGAGCATGCGCAGAAACACACTAGGAGTCGGCAGGGATTTTTATAAAACCAGATAAAAAGAAATAAAATATCTCACTGGAAGGAGTTCTTAATGTGTGTACCTATATTATATACAGAAGGAATATATGTGTATATAAATGCTATACATTTATCTAATACAAAAGTGCTATAGTTGAGCTAATCTTTACAATTAATTCAGTACAGTTGCAGTACCATGTTATTAAAGGAAATGATTACAGCCAGGGCTAAAAGTTTGAGATTTCTGGGTTTTTAAGTCTGGAGACAGCTGGAATAAGGCAATTTGTATTTGTAATCTTTTCCTACTGATCAGATACGAGACAAGGCCCAGGCATTTGAGAGCTTGGATGCAGATTGGTACCCCTGCTTATGCTCACGTGTAGAGCAAGGTACAGTAAGTGCTGACGTGTAGGTAAAGGAAGGATGCGTGTGCTTTCAGTGATGCCACTTGTCCCCTCGACCAAGAGAGGTGCCTTTGACGTATGTGACGAACAGAGGCTGCAATTTAAAGCCCAGAGAGTCCTTTAGAATAAATGCATTCAGCTCCCACTGTGTTGGTAACAACATGCACTGACTACAGTTATTCTGTGTCTAAGGTCAAGTTTGGAGTGGAAAAGAGCCTGAAAGCTATTTCTATAATCCCCACTGACACCATATCTCACAATTTTTAATGTATTTATTTTCACAGCACCCTGGGGAGGGGGAGTCCTACTGTCCTTTCTTGGCAGGTTGGAGACTTGAGAGAGTTAGTAATTTATCTGAGGTCGAAAGTAGTGGTGCAGGGAGCGGAGCTGCTCTCTGCAGTCCCAGGCGCAGACATTAATCACCCGCCCGTGGTTTTCCCTCTGTAAGTGAAGGTTACCCAACCTATAGATGGAGTCTGGAGAGCTTCAAGGTGTCCCAGCAGCAGGAGCAATAGTAAACTCTGCCAGAAATCCGGGTGACTTTTATTATTTAATTTTTTTTGCTCTCTGAGAAAGACTCATGAATGGGTGCTGATGTTCATGCTGATATATTTTGGGAAGAGGGAGGGATGCTGAAACAGGATCCATAGATCTGCCCGTAGCAAACGGAGCCCTGCCAACAGCTGGCACGGTGCCCACCTGCCTATGGGTGCAGGGGACACAGAAAGCCACGTCACAGTCAGGTCACATCACCTAGTGACCCACAGGGCTTTGCTGGACAGTGCTGGTCATTAAATGACTTCGCAAGGAACACGTAATGATGCAGATCCACAGTACTGCCCGGCTGCGGGTGTGGGGAGTGCTGGGAATAAAGGGGCAGCATTAGTGGCTTGTAGAGACTGAAAAAGAGTTTAGTAGCGAGCTCTGTGCTGGGAAAGCTTCTGTTAGATGTCCAAATACCTCTGCTTAAAGCTGGCTGATACCTGTGACTGCAGGAGAAAGATTTCAAAGTAAAAGCAACTCAATGAAAGTTTCATCTGTTTTCCCCCTTCAGTAAAATACTCTCAATATCTGATAAATCTCTAATAAGCCACAAACTTATGTACAAACCTTGTCCCTTCCCTCCTGAGCTGCAGGAGATGCGGTCTGGGGAAGGAGCAGGAATGACTGTAGCAAGGGTTTGTAAAGAGCATGGAGTTATCCAGGCTTTCTCCTGGGGAAGGTGAAAAATGCACAGACCCCTCCTGTGTGCCTGAGGTTCATCAGGAAATCATTTCTAATGACTTCACACTGCATCTCCACTCTTAGCTTCAAGTTTAGCCAGTGTTTAGAGGGGAGGACATCTGTAAAGATGAATAACAATGATAATTTAACAAGGAGTCCGGCCAATTTTACTTTTAAATCAAATTTCAACAAGGCAGTCTGTACCACTACAAATGCCAGGGATATTTATAGTTCAAGCAGAGAGCAGGGATAAAGCGAAGATTCAGAAAACTTTTGGTATTTCAGCAGCTTGTTATCAGAATGCAATTTGCTACGGGACAGGAGCCATTAATACTGACGCAGACCGTGACGAGACTTCTCTGGAGGGAGACACTGTTGTCAAAGTGCTGAGCAGGCTGTGGGGCAGAGCCTCTTGGCTGGTGCTTCGCTTCCTTTCCCAAGGAAACCAAAGGAAATAACAGCATTAGCTGCCTCTGCAAGACCTCGAGCTCACCCACCCTCCATACTTGAAGGACATCTCTAGGGTGGTTTTTGGTGACTTTGCCTTGATGGCATTTAGGATGAGCAGATGCAACCTTGTTTCTCATAGTCAAAGGTCTTATTTGGTGAAAATCACTGCTTTTTCACTGAGGGTGAGCCTTGCCTGGCATTGTTTGGGCTTTCCTTTTTCCCTCTGATAGGCTGAACCACCATGAGCCCAAGTACTCGAAAGCGTTTGACCTAATCACTCAATTCAATGTTGAGCCTGTTTCTGGCAGGAACATGAATTAGCCTCAGTTGTAGGGTGAGTTGGGTAATAGATATTAAACAATGTTCTGCCAAAGCAAATGACATCAGGCAGTAAGGGAGTTGTCTTTGGTTGAGCTGCGGATCTGGAGGCTTCACAAAGTGGGTCTTTCCATAGTGAAGGGGTTGGGCTGCAGATTTGCAGTGCAGGATGTGGCTCTAGGCCGTGTGAATAGGGGAGTTTATCCTTTCAAATGACTGACATGTTAAAAAGGGCAATTTCTCTTTGTACATGGAGGAGTTGCTTTAAAAACTGGAGTGGTAAATGTTGACTTTTCCTTCCAAAGATCTGACCCAGAGCCATGCAGGAGAACAGAGCCATGACCAACCACTTAATGGCAGCCCAGAGAATTGCAAATTGTGACTTTTAAGAACAAACTCTGGCGACAATATTGTTTTTATTAGAGGGAACAGTGATTCCTTCCATCAGACAGTGTAAAATGGCAGGAAAAGGAGATTTAGATATTGTCCTCAAGCTTCTGGCACAATCTCCACATATTTTACTGTGCTGAACTGTTAAGTAATCAAATAGCCAGGTGAGGGGAGAGTAAGGACATCTTTTTAACCCCACTTGACCCTTTCCAGTAGCACTTACAGGATTGCTCCCAGCTCTGGTGTCTTCTGCTGGCAGCATTTGCCAGATCTCACTCTGAGGTCGATCAGGATGTGGAGACATCACAGGAGAGATTTGCTAGAAAATAGCAGAGTCTTGCCCTAATTTCTCTCCTGCTTCTTCCTCAGCAGTTGTCCCCGATGCCCTGTTTGAGTGAGCTGGATATCTCAGGTTCTCCTCCACTCCCAGCTCACGGAGCCCACGGGGTTACCTCCAGGCAGCAAACCCTAGCAGCAGCAGCAGGGATGCTTGTAGCTGCTGAGTCCAAAATACTGCTTCCTCCTTGTTTTTTTGTTCTTCTTGTGAAATCCATATATGGGGTGTTTCCAGGAGAAACCTCCCAGTAGGGCTCTAATCTAAACAGTGGCAGCATCCCAGTACTTCTGCACAAATGTGCAGCTACACCCTCCTGCTCGTGGCAGCAAGGAACAGGCTCAAACACAAATTAAGAGATTATTAGGAATGCCAAGCAGTACTGTTTCATATAAAAACCCACCTGGAAGTTGGCTTTTAAGTAGCTGTGACGTTATTAGAAGTCTGAAAGGAAGAAACTACTGTCTACTTGATCTAGAGGAGCTGGTGGAAGATGGGCTAATACATTGTGTGTTCATTTGGAAGGATTTTCTCTTTTTTTTCCTCCTCTGTTGTACAAAGCTGTGCTCTCATGTGCAGTAAATGAAGTTAACTAAATGTATCTAGTTGAAGCAATGCAACCTGCATCCTGCATTTATGGTGTTATATTCATAATGAGACTGTGCTGCATCTAGAATTTACTGAATTTCTCTGGTTGCACCACAAAGGAAACGTATCGAGGGACAAAGAGGAATTATCTCCTCTCTCCCAGGCTTGTGCACCCCTGTGGAGGCAGTGCAGGCTGTATCTGAGCTAATTCAGGCAGCTTACATGGGTGGTTTAGGTTGGATGTCAGGAAGAGGTTCGTTACTGAGATGGGGGTCAGGCACTGGAACAGTCTCCCCAGGGAAGTAGTCACAGGACTGGGGTCAAGAAGCATCTGGATGTTGCCCTCAGTCCCATGCTCTGACTTGTCAGGTCCTGTGGGGGGCCAGGGGTTGGACTTGATGATCCTTATGGGTCCCTTCCAACTAGGATTTAACTCCCTGCAATGGCATCACTGAAAAAGGCCGGAAGAAGTTTGTGAATACCACTTCTGTGTGTAAGTAGTGGGGATATTTTAGTGCTGAAATGCTGGTCCGTGGTAGTCTGGGGACTGTGTTTTGAAGGTCTCCATCTGCAGTTGGCTGGAAGGAGAGTAGAGAAGAGCTTCCCCATGGGCCAACAGTCCCGTAATGCAAATAAGCAATGAAACTGTATTTGGAGATGGATGGCGGTTTTACAGTGGGATGAATGCAGAGCTCCAGTTCATATCCATCAAAGGAAATGTAGAAACAGATTTTATTACTGCAAAATCTTCTGACTTCATCAAAATTGTTTTTTATCCTTTTGTTTTGGTTTGGGGGCTGTGCTTTGAGGGTGGAGTAGCAAGCTGTGGAGGAAAGCAGGCCCTTCACGTGAATGCTTTCATGTAACACTCCCCACCATCTCAATACTCACTGGGAAATCTGTGATGAGCCCTAAAATGTGTCATTTGAAAAACAGCAGCACCCTCCGCCCTTCTCTGAAGCCACTGATGGTTTTGTTCATCACTGTGAGAACTCTGGGATATTTTATATGTTCACAGCGTATGTTTATCATGAATTAATTCATTTGTCTGGGAATGAGTTGATGGCAGCAATTAAATTGGCTCCATAGCTGCCAACATGTCTCTGACTGGCACGAGTCTTGTAGGGCACTGGGACAAAAACTTTAAAGCTTATAGAGAAGAAGGGGGTGGCATCGCTGCTGTCTGTTGTTCATGTACCAGGGATGTCCTTGGGGACAGTATGTTTCACATTAAAGTCCTTGGAAGGGCTTGAATAAGGTCTTTACTGCCATAACTGATGCCAAACTAGCTGCGTGGGGCAGGGCAAGGCTTTCCCAGCTGTGTGTGTCTCCACCTCCCATCATGTTGTTAACAGTGCACAGGGCTTCCAGGGGTTTCAAGGGCTCTTCCAGCCTGTGCCCAGAGAACCCCACACACACTTTGGTGACGTGCTGGCAGAACATGTCTGTGTTTACATGTGTTTGTGTGAATTACGAGGCTGGAAAACACCCCTGGGACAAAGGGGATGCGCTGGTGCTGCAGGGAAATGTCACCTCCCAGGGACCCTCCCCACTCCCATCTGCTCTCACTGGTCCCACCTAAGGCATCATTAAATAAATCATATGAGGGGTGATGGGATGGATAAGTAATACTATGTGCTGCTGTTTTTCTCCTTGGTGTTTGGCATGGAGATGGGCTGTGGATATTTCAGGTTTGTCACCATAGAAAGTGGAATATTGGGGGAGGGTGCAGGAGGGGTGTGTCCAAAACAAACCAGGTCCACTATATGTGAGTTGTGGAGAGGATGGAGCTTTTCAGCATTGGATTTTTTCTCATCTGTAGTAGCTGGGAACACCGAGCTCTCTGCTCTCCGCACTCCTCTCGAGGACCTGGCTCCCAACGAACAGCAGGAGATCAAGGACTATGGTCTTCAGCTCACAATGTGCAAAACACGGGGGAAGTAATCCAGTGAGGGAACAGTGACAGTTCTGCTCCCTCATCTTGCTGCTGTTGGGTGTTAGTTAACATAACAGATAAGAATGGCTGGGAATCGTGGAGATTGCAGCTTTTTCATGGACTTCAGCTTGGCTGGTGATGCCATAATCTTGAATGTGACATCAGAATTCATGTACTGACAGCAGAGGTTCGTGCTGCTGTGCCAGAGGCCCTATGTTTGGATGGGGAGGAGCAGGGAGGTACTTATAGTTATAAATAACCCTTTTACCTAGTAAGGACCAGTGAAAAAAAATCACACCCCGATTTTGGCTTTTCTTTCCACTTCAACCAGCCAGCTTAAAATTCCCTATTCATAATATATTTTAAAAAATATTTCTTGAAGAATTTGGTTTTCTTCTCTGTATCAATGCATGTTACACACAAAGTGCTTTTGCCATAGTCCCCTCTACATGTAACATGAACAGTGATACTAGAATGCCTGATGCTGCAGCGATGCTGCAGCTTTCCAGCTCACTGGGATTCGGGGATGGGACCAGGAGGTGCCAAGCTCCTGTACAGCATCTTTACCTCTAGATACTGGGGTCCAGAGCAGCTCATTTATTCATCTGTTATATTATTGTTGTAAAGTGAGGCTGTTTCTGCGGTCTGATGCCAAACTGTGGGAGTTAATGGGATTTTTTTCATGCTCTTGGTGAGACTTTGGTTGACCCATTAAGTGACCCTACTGAGTTCAGGCATCAAGAGAAAGGGGCTTCACCATGAAAATGCACTGTGTAGCTGTTGGTTAGAGCGAGTCAGAAGCTGATGCCCAGACTCAGAGCAGTCAGCTGCCTCTTTGGCCAGAGCTGGGCTTGGGTGAAGGTAACCACTAACCAATGGCACATATGAAAACAAAGATCCTCAGGCTGAATTTTTTTTTGTTTATTATTTTAGTGGCAGTGTTTCATTTAGCTGGCAGCTCTCCCTGCTATTGGAGCAACGAGCTGCCACCGTTATTACTTGCAGGAGTAAAGAGCAGGGGAAAAATGCAGCAACTTGGTGCAGATATTGCCAGGCAGCAGAGGTGAGCCAGATGAATTCCTTGTTTATTGAGCTGGCTTGCCTGACAGATATGAAATTCTTCACATGAACTGTGTCAGGATTTCTCTGGAGAGCAGCTGTTCCCTCTTTTTTTCTTTTTTTCTCCCCCTTTTCTCAGTTTCTTTGTGGAGTCACTAAGCAATTTAGGAGGACCTGGGATGGGGGGCCTAGAGGGGACATACCATAAAGAAAGTAATTAATCAGATTTGTGTGGCTAGGAAAAAAATAGCAAAACAATAGCTGCAAAGCTTGGATAAATGAGTTTGGGTTTTGGTTTTTAGTTGCATTTTTTAATAAGTGCTTTCCTGCAGCCAACTGCTTTGCAAAGCGAGTGGACCTTCTCTAGCTACCAGCAGATAATGAGATATTCCTTTTGTCTGTTTATTTTAGTTGGGCTGTGTTTTCAACTGCAGTAAACAATTTTTACAATATCTGGCGCTGTAAAATGTAAAGCATAGCATGTGTTAGGAAAAATAAATGCCTAAATAAATGCAGTAAAGTGGAGTGAAACATGATTTTGAGCATGAGGGAAAGTGCTGACCCACCTGGCGAGATGCTCCTCTTGCCTTCAGCTTCAGTGGGAGATTACGTTGTTAACATGAATTAGGAATTGGAAATGAAAAGCATTTTCTGAGCCCAGCTCAGGAGAGTCTGGAGTCAGCAGCGACATGCAGGCAGGCTTGCATAAGATTTGGATTCTCCCCTATTTCAAAGGAATAACATTCCTGGGAACAAAGGGTGAGCTGAACATTTGTAGTGCTGTAAAAACTCCTAGTGAAAAGAGCAGAGATGCTGGCAGCATCCCCGCTCACACATCGCTTGGCATCCAGCTGCCTCCCTACCCGAGGAGCTCAAAGCCCACCCAGGGTTGGTTCGTTCCCATTTATATCCCCATGTTCCTCCACTACATTAGAAGTTGTGTCCCTATTTGCACACTTAGCAAAGAGCTTGGGAAGACCCAATAGCAGCCTCTGTGTCGCTGTAAGCTCCAGCACCCACTGCTTTTAGATGATGCTTTTTTGTCATCAAGCAAGGAGCAGCAATTTAAATTGACCTTTAAGGTCCTTAAAACTCAACAGTGTGATTCTGTTGTGTGTTTGAGCAGCCCAGAGCTTCTGGGGCAGTGAGGAGCGCCGGGAGCATGAAGGCAGTTTAAATAATTGCACTGTGTTATTGGTGTTGCTGTGCAGGAGCAATGGAAGCTCTCCAGAGGTTTGTTCCTCTCCAGTATCCTTCATGGCCACAAGTGTTTTATCTATCTTGTTTTCTTTGCAAAGCTGTTTGGACACTGGTTGTTCCAATGTCAGTTGATAAAACAAATTAATGGAAATGATGCTATGCATATATTCAGGAAATTTTTGTTTGGGTCTGGGGAAGTCTATGGCTATTTTGTTTATGTTTTTGCAGATTGCAGCAGCTTCACCTGAGAATTAATTTTTGCCTGGTTTTTCTTACCAGGAGCAATTCTGTAGATTTAACGACAGCCTCCTTAACTGATTCTTAATTCCTTTTCACCCTCCTCAGTGCCAGGGGACTATTGGCCTTAGTCATTTCTTTTTTTGCTGGTTTTATTAAAATGTGCAACACCTGAGCCAGGGCAGAGGTGGTGGGATGCCTGTTGAGTGGGCTTGACAGGAGCTGGGCAGGGTGAAAGCCAGCACCTGTCATTCCCAGAGCTGGGACTGCAGCAAGCTTCGAACATCCTGGCCAGGGTCTCTCCTGCCAAATGAAACAATTTCTTGTGGCTGTCCTATTATCCCAAATCACTCTGGTTCTGCAATTAAACCACTGCACCTTTTAACAGTAGTTCAGCATGAAGCAAATCCAAGCAAAGATCTTGCATCTAAAAGATGCTGTGCTCAAAGCTCCCCGTTTCCAGGGAGGATGAGCAGGAACTCCTCAAACTGTTGCGGTTGGAGTGTGAGGGATGGGCCGGGAGTGTGGCCAGCTCGAGCTACGGCATTGATTAGCAGAGATTGATGGTACCATGTGGAGCTTCCCAATTCAAATGAGATTTCCTCCTGGGTTGTGTAGGGCTCATGTGATGGGTTGGTACCAGACAGATTTATGACAAGTAGAACAGGATACAATATTGCATGGGATGGTGCTTATAGCTCCTAATATAAGCTGCGGAAGTCCTAAGGAAGAAGATGAAAAGCTGGAAGTGTCAGAAGAAGTGCTTTTACATTCTTCCCCCTCTCTCTGTCTTCATAGGTTTGTAATATCCTACCCAAACCCATAAATCCAGTTCCTGGCTATCTGCAGTGGTGTTTCCTCCACCCTGTGAAATGTAATTTCAGGCGTTATGTGCAGTGCATAACCTGGCAACCCACCTACACACGGCAGCCAAATGGAGGCAAGGTTATCTAATAACAATTGAATATTTGACTTGAAGCAACTTACTTTGCAGCCTTGGACTATTGATTTGCTGTGGTACCTGAGAATTAAAAATACAGTCAAGAAAAAGCAAATTGGCACCTTAAAAAGTGAGTCCAATACAAGTGATCTGTTCTGCTGTAATGAGGTTCTATTTTCTATTTCCTATGGCAGCAAAGACAAAGCCGTCTGCTTTAAGTCAGGCTACGATCCCTCAGCAGTGTGGATATTGCTTATGGCATTGTCTGGACATGGAGAAGCCCCAGCCAGGTCCCTTAGCTCCATGTGCATCACTCCTGCTCTCCAGAACCCCAAGATCACTTCTCAAAGCCTTCAGAGATGCTGGTGACTGAACTGTAGCCAGTTCTGGGGGAGAAGTGTATTGGCTGCTCCATAATACCTACATACACGATACAACGTTCAGCCAGGGAGAGGCACTGAAAATATGTGTTTATGTAAAACCACCTGGGATTTTAACCTCAGGTTAAATTCTAGTCAAACCCCAGTTCTTGGGAGTTAGAAAGGAAAAGCAACAAGAAGGGAAAGCAACACCTTAACAAACAAATGGCACAACTCTGGCTGAGCTTGTGTCTCTTTTTCGAAGGAAAGTTGTTGTGTTCTTTGGGGTGTTTCTCCATTGGGATTCAGGGAATGTACCAGAGAAATGCAGTTCCCCATGTAGTCACTACATTATTCTTGCACTTCTTTGTCAGAAAGTTGGCAACACATCCCATCATTGTGAGCAGTGGAGTTAATGAGCAGAGTCTTCAGCATTAATCTTATAATCAGATTCTATTGTCTTACCTCATACACATCCTACAAGTCTTAGTCATGAAAACCTAGAGAGTTGTGCTGGTAGGAGGGAAGGGTTTGGTTTGGGGCCAGAAGATGGGCACTGGCACTGGGCTCTGCAGTTCCTGGTGGGGTGGGTCCCATCGCTCATGGGATAAGTGTGTTGTGGGCACATCGTCGGCACTGATGATTTACAGAATATTTTGGTTATGACCAGGTGGATGTCACACACCAGAACATGTCATGCAGGTTACAACTTTGCTTTTGGAGGTTCCTACTGATAAGGGTTTCTTTCAAGGGTACCTTGCTCTTGGGAAGCCAAAATAAAAGGGTGAAGTTGTATATGGCAGTTAACAGACATTGGCCATGAAGGTGCTGAGTTCGGATGGTTCCTCCTAGAAAGGTGATGCTTACCCAGGGGCTGTGGTTAGGTGTGGGCTCTGGTTTTGCTTTTCCATGGTGCTTTTCCTACTCTGCATCTATCAGGACCCAAATTCTCATCACTGAGCAACCATTGCACTCTCACAGTTTTTCCTTTTCTCCTCTTATTCTTTCATCCCCGCTCTTGTCTTTCACCCTGCTCTATTTTTCCCAAACCTTCAGATTTCAAACCTGGTCACAGTCAAGTTTGAATAGGACCAAAATGAGGCCAGACAAATGCTTTTTGTCCCCATTAGAAGACTGGGAACATTTTTGATGTTGAAAAATACACTCACAATGTCAGTTGTGTTACACACAAAGCCAAAGCCAGCACAGCCTCCTCCCGGTCAGGCCTGAGACATCACTCAACAGCCTGTTTATGGTACACGTACATCTTTTTGCATTTTCAAAGATAAATCAGGTACTCAGTAGTCAGGAGTGTCTCCTTTGGTGCTTCTACATATTATTTATCATGTCAGTGAGTAATGCAGGGGACAGTTGGTGTTGATGTGAATAAGGATGCTGAAATGAGTGTTTGAAATGACAGTGCTGAACTCCAGTGCTTGGTGTTGAGGCCACTATCGCCAGCAGATCTAAATGCTGCTTTTGCTTAGTGGTTGTTGGAAGAAGGCAGAGCTGTGGCATCTCTGCTGCTGCCATGGACCAAGGTTGCATTGGGTGTAATTTGGCAATAATTAATCCCTAGGCTGTGTACTTCCAGCCCCACCCAGTAGCTCAAACTGGGCTTGGATGCATTATGCATACATGGGGAATATCTGTCCAGCTGACCAGAGCCAGAAATACTGAATTTGTGTCAGCTCTATACTTTTGTATTAGCATCTTACAGACCAAAGAGGACCAAAACCACCTGATCCAGCATTTTTGTGATAGAAAAAGCCCTAAAGCCAGTTGTTGTATGACAGAAGAGTCCCAGTTTCCAAAGCTCTTTCATTTTAGTATCTTCTGTCTTTTTAAATAGAAAGGAGTAAGCACCCTGGAAAGCTGGGAGCTGTTGGGGAAATTATGTAGAAACCCTTTCTCCTAGCACACTCCTTTATTTTAAAAATAATTTATGAGAATTGTAATATTTTGGGATTTTGTTGGGGTTGTGAGGAGTATACATGCCCTGGCTCTGCACCATGGCTGGTGGGTGGCCCTGGGAGTCAGAGGAAGCAGAAGATCCCTACTTCTGCCTCCTGTATGGCTTCAAAGGAGTTAATGGAAGAGTTGGGGGGAAAGGGAGAAAAATCCAATGGAGAGTATGTGTGTTCACTGCTGAGCTATAAACCTCTTGAAATTATGGACTTATAAGGCGACACTTAAGAGAATCTCTCTTTGAGCCTTGTTGCATTAATGGGTAGTGGGACTATTTTTAAATAAATTTATACGAGGACAAAACTTGTATTTTGTGTAATTGAGCAAAATTAATAGTATTTTGAGTGCAGTGGTTTTAAACAGAGCATCTTCCCATTAGCAGCCCAGCAGTTTGTTATGGAAAGTTGCTGGTTTTCTTTCATTTCTCATCTTGGCTGGTAAAATAAGGGGTTGAGAAGGAAGAGGCAGGCGTGAAATGAGCAATGACACGGAGAGTGATCTCGTGGGGTGGGCACTGAGCCTGGGATAAACCTCTGACAACCCAGGCATTAGCAGCACCTTAGCTGCCATCCCTGCCCTGTCTCTTAACAGTTGCTTCCACTTGTAAATGTCAAACTTGGCTTCAAAGCAGGGGTTAGAAGGGGAAAGAGGAGCAGAAGGCTCCTGTCGCGGTGTCTGCCTGTTCATCCATGAAGATCTTAGGGGTGCGTGTGTATGTTATTGATGCGGTTGTGTTAGCTGCACTGCTTCACATCAGCGAGGGGAAACTTAAGCATATGTCTGAGTATAAGTACAGGTATCACTCGACAGTAATCACCTATGGCAATTAACTAGCATTAATGAGCAATCAGCAGCAAAGCTCTGCAGGCAGATGGGTCAGTAGAGTGGGGCCAGGCTGCCCGGGACAGCCCTGGGGGAAGGCTGGGCTGGAAGGGCCCTTTCCTCACTCTGATTTGGGCTCTGTGATCCCTGAATCTGAGATGATCCCCAAATCTGCCTGCTGCAGCGTAGCAAAACAGCAGGGCTGGGATGTGTAGGAAGCACAGGGGCCGTTTCTCCACCATCCCACCCCCTCATAGGTAAAGATCAGACAGCTTAAGTACAGGACTTACAGTACATCCTTCAGGTCTGGCTTTTATTCCAGAAGAAGACTTGCACAGGGAAAAACAGGCTTGGAGCTTCACATTTCAAAATGTTTAAATGCTTTGGGTTTTTTTTTTCTGTTTGTTTCAACCTCTGAAATTGCCTCTCCAGGGTCACAAAACGTCTCGTGCAGGAGGGCTCTGCAGCACCTCTCCTACTGCTGTGTGATGTGCTGGGGTGGCTGGAGGAAGGTCCAGAGAAGGGAGGGACAGCTGGATATCTGGCATGTTTTTTGGAAGCTGTGGGTGATGAAACCATTACCCCTGATGCCAAAGCTCACTTGAAGCTGAGCCTGAGCTGCCTTCACAGCCGGAGCAACCCCAGTTTGCTGCTCCCTTTTGCCACAGCCATGGCACATCAGCTGTGTAGCAGCTGAGGTCTGACCTCAGTGGCCACAGGGCTGTGACCAGAGACAGCAAAGCATCAGCCAGCAGCAAAGGCTGCACGGGGAGGGAGTTTCTTGGGTATAATCTTTGGGTGCTCATAGTGTGTCCCAGGCATCTCTCCTGCCCCATCCTGCTCTCTGCAGGGAAAGGCTCCCTAACTCTGCAAAGCACCCAGACGCAGGCAGCTCACGCAGCGCGGCTGAGATACAGTCTGGGGCTGAGCTCAGCTAACCAACAGCCCTCCCAAAAGCTGCAGTGGGGCTGCCAACCCAAAGTACTTTCTTGACAGGGTGCTGGCCTGGCCAGAAGGAAGCACCCTTCAACATGGGAGGGGCAGCATGGCTCCACTAGGATCCTGGTCTGAGGTTTTTATCCTCGTTGTCACTGACATCTGCACTGACACCCTACACCCTTGTGCAGCTCGGGCTCGAGACACTGGAGCTCTCCCAGGCAGAGCAACTCGATAGTGCAGTTAAATCCTTGGCTGCGACAGTGAAAATATCAAGGTCAAATGTGCACTGTCATGAAGGTTTCGGTTTTCCCCTACACTACTCTAACCTTTCCTTTTATACAAGACACATGTGTCAGCAGGACTCCTCTCCAGCTGACAAGGCTCAGCTGACGTTCCTGTCCCTGTTGCATGTGTGATGGTTGGGTGGTGTGAAGCCTTTTCTCTTCATCCCCCCTGTCTGAGCATCATTGTTCCTTGTGCTGATCCCCAAAGGATTTGTACTTGAGGGAGATGCAGCGGCCCTGGCCAGCAGTGTTGGGGAACTCGGGTCCCCCTTTGCATGGCAAAGAAACTCTTGCAGAGGCTGGGGAGAGGCTGGAGCATGGGGACTCCTGCGTGCCAGGGTCTCCAGCTGCATCCCGTCATGGCCAGAAACAGTGGAGCAGTCCCAGAGTGTCTGCACAGCCCTGGCCAAGTGTGAACGCTCAGTGACAGCAGAGCCTTGCTCTCCTAAGGAGCATTAAAGACCACCCTGTCCCTTGCTGCGTGTGTGCTTCAAGCTGCAGCTTTGCAGGGGGGATGGTGTCTTGCACAGGGACAGCTGCGCCATGGGAGCTTTGGCACGTCACTGTCCTGACAGGAGGAATGTGTTCTCCTCCTCCTCCTTGGCATGCCAGGCAGGCCACCCTTCCCACCCCATCAGGACTTTCATCACCTGCACCCCAGGCACTGGAGTGAGGGCAGGGGGTCTGGCAGCAGCAATACGCAGCCCCCCCATGCCTTGCACCGGGCGAGATCACAGAATGCTGCTTGGGTGGAAAGTCCTGCATGGGAAAGAGCAAACGCAGCAGGACGAGCCCTGCAGCAGAGAAGATTTGCTCCCAGCAGTGTGTGGAGGTGGATTTGAAGTCACCAAGGTCCTGCCAAACCCCTCTGGGCTTCCCCAAGCCCCTTACATGGGATCTAGGCTGGGAAAGCTAGATGCCACCTCTGAAGCCATGGAAGCCATCATGGCTACCTGCTTGGATGCAGTTGTCTGCCCTGATACCTTTCCTGTCTGAGGCTGGAAGCGGAGGTTTTGCACAAGGTGGTATTTTTACTCTTGGTCTGTGGTCAGAGAGGAGGAGAAGGAGTGGAGGAGGTTGGTGTTGGAAGTTTTTCTGCATGTTTAGGTAGTGTGTTGAATGCATGAAACCATCTCCTTTCCCAAGCTAATCAGTACCACACACTGCTCTTTGGTTCTGCAAAACCTGGTGTGAGCATGGTCTGCTCCACCCAGGTGTGCCTGGATGTGGGGAGTTGGGACACTCGACTCCGTGTCACTCCAGTGCTGCCCCCATGCTCAACCCCTCCTGTGTGGCCAGCGCTTCCACTCCGCCCACGAGCCCAGTGTGTTTGTAACCTCACAGGGTTTAGGAAGGCAGCAGGGAGAGTGTGCACATGGTGTGTGGGAAATCTGCTGGTATTGAACTGGAGGAGATTCTGTTTTGCAGACTTTGTCACCGGATTTGCAAGGTGATGCTCCATCACTGGAGGTGTTCAAGGCCAGGTTGGATGGGGCCCTGGACAACCTTGTCTAGATCCAGGCCTGGAGGTTGGTGTCCCTGCCTGTGTCAGGGGCTTGGAACTCGATGACCCCTGAGGTCCCTTCCAGCCCAGCCCAGTCTGTGATTCTGTGATCATGTGTAAGGGCAGTGCCTTGGGGCCTCCTCTCTGTTCCCAAGGCCGCTACATGCTGCGGGGTTCCCTGCAGCCAGGAGGCCGCCATGACAGCTGAGCCCTGTGGTCTGCTCATGGTAGAGTTGTGCTTCTCTTCTTCATCTACCAGCAGCTGAAATCTCAGTTCATCACACGAACATCTCGCTCAGCATCCCCCTGCAGTTGCACATATAGTCCAGGTACATTAACCACACGGCACTGACGCGTAATTACTCTCCATCAGGTAGTGAACTTCCTGGTTAAATGAATTAGGAGTAATTATAGGTATCACAGCGTAATTGCAACGTGACTGCTGTTTGCAGGATGACTAATTGCCGTATCCCGTGAAGCAGCTCTGCCATGTGTACACACACACTGGGGTCGAGGAGCTTGTGTTTTGCTTCACCTCTTGCACTTTGAAGCTGTGTGGCTCAGCTGGTTGTTCGAGTGTCAGGTGGCAGCATATCGATTCGTCTTCTTGGTGGAAATACTTTTTTTCCACGAGCCTCCTTCTGTATCTCCTGCTTCCTTTTGGGCTTGGGTCTGGTTTGAATGCCCAGGAATGGGCAGCAGGAGGCTTGCTGCCACTTCTTGGCCCCCATGGGCATCTCCACCTCTGCCCACCTGCAAATCAGCAGTAAACCCACGCATCGAGGGCACAGTCCTTGATTTAACCTCAACTCAAAGCATCTCCCTGAGGTTTGCATGCTGCAACATGCTTGTGTTGTATTTCTGCACATAGATGATATGCTACAAGAGCATTTTAGGATTGAGGGGTTTCTCCCAGCAGAGAAGGAAATCACAGTCCTAATTCCTTCAGGGATTTAATGGTTTGCCATGTATTGTGCTGTCCCTTCTCCCCGTGCCCTGACCTGCTCCCCCCTGCCAGCCAGGATGTGTGTCCCATCAGAAGTGATGTTGAGTCTGTCATTGCAATTTTCTACCTGCCATAATTATCCAACCTGAGTTTTCCATGATTTGGAGCCAAACATTTGCTGCTGAGCTTGGCTGGCTGGGAGTCTTGTGTTGTGGGGCAAGGAATGATGTGAACTCAGGTCATGAGTCTTGGTGCAGGAAAGCAGTGGCTGCAGCTCAGGAGACAGCTGTTTAAGTGATGTGCAACATCTGGCTGTATTAAAGCAAATAACCACGTTGTAATTGGCCAACCTGTGAAATACCTGTTTCTGTTGGGAGAAAGCTCTTCATGGAAAGGGAAAAACGTTGCTGGGGCTGGGGTTGGTTTTGTGCCTGTGAGCACTGTACTTTGCAGCCCTCTCAGTTCTGTTCCCTTGGACCGCTGGTGACATCCAGTAGCCAGCAAGCTTAATCACAAGAAAATATTTTCTATAGATCTTTCAGAATATCCACTTCAGCCTGAATTTCAAATAAACATTGCCATGTTTGGAAATCTCTCTGGTGCGCCCCCCCATCCTCTCTGCGTGAACTTTTGCTGAAGGGTGACTCATCATAATCCCTTCCCTAACAACAGAAATACCAGCCTGAGCTGCCTTTGGGGATCCAGAGGGTCTGCACTCGGGTTTTGGATACAACAAAAGACAAGTCACTTGCACGCTCTTGGCCACCACATGGATTCCCCTGTCCTTTTTTTTTCTTTTCCCCATTCCGCCCTCCCATTTTCTGATTTTACTGCACAGTTTGAGCTTTACAAGTGACAGGAGTGATGCCCTGGGATGGACATACAATGCTGATATGGTGCCAGTCTGGGTACTTCCCAGACAGGGGGCATCTTTCTCCCAGGGGCTCATTAAACACAGCCCAAGGCATGTCTGGGATGTATTTATTCCCTACTTTCTCCTCTGTATAGTGGATTTAAATGTAAATGTTAACTTATGGCTTTAATCCTCCTGGGCAGTTGGTTTGGGAGGTGGATGAGCATAAAAATTAGCCGGGGCTGGTTTTCTGGGTTCTTTAGTTAATGCTCTGCAAAATTGCACTTTGAGGGATAACTGTAAAGGTATTACTGATTACAGCGGTGCAACAATTAGTGTGACTGGTGAGGATGGGACTATTTCCAATCTACAGCCAACAAAAACCTTGTTCTTTGGCAATCAATAGGTACAAATCTATGAGCTCTGGTGCAGCAGAGGGGACCAAATCAGTGAAATGCATCCCAACACTCCATATTTGTTTCTCAAAAAAAGAAAAGGAGAAATTAAATGGCAATGATCCACCAGTGATGAAGACATGTTTCCTTTAGTGGGGGGGTGGTGTTGGGGAGGGGGGTCAGGCTTCTTAATTAAGCTACTCAAATATGAAAGTTAGAAAAAGTTGTAATTTAGAACTACAGGGAGCATTCCCAGGAGTGTGCTGTTAGTTTTGTTAAACCTTTACAGGATGAAACCTATCCCAGTAAAGTGCAGGTGATGGGGAGACTTCCCAAGGCCTATTTACTTTTTGTTACAAGTCACCAAAATTTACCCCAAAGCCCAGAATTAGAGCACTGGTTTGTTACACCTCTAATGTCAATCTTGTCTGAATTAAATCACTTCCCTCCTCTCCCCTGTCTCCATCCCCATTCCTGGTTCATCTTCTAAGCATGTTTTGTTAGAAAACTGATCATTTCATGCTCAAAACCTCCTTTTTAGGGTTTGCACTTTGTGAGCCAGCACCAGTCCAGAATGATTCATAATTATAACCTGCCCTTGGCCGTGGTTTGTTTTCCAGCTCACTTGGCCACTTCCCATTGATCTTCCAATGAAGTGCCCGTGTATTGGTCCTTGCTGCGAGGGTGGGCGCTTCCAGTGTGGTTAGAAAATCAAATATCTCCTGGTTTTCTTTTGGGCTGTTTTGCACCAACCCACATAGGCACGTTTGAGAGTCCTGGCCCAGAGATGGAGCGTCCTACTTTTCTGCTCACTGCAAAATACCCAGAGAGAAGAAAAAAAATGTAAAGGAAAGAAAGGGAAGAGTGGAAGGAAAAGTGCTGCCTTTAGCATAGCTTATACTTCTTAACTTATTTAAAAAAATACCATATCCAAAGGTTCCAGCTACCAACTTTTTCTCTTTGATGGTTTTATAAATACTTTGAATTAAAATTCAGTGTTTTCCCCTAAATTGAAGTTAAAATCTGTTGTAGTAGAGAGTGAAGGATAATGTGTATTTGTATGTAGGTCTGAACACTGCTTAAAAACAGTTGTGGAAGGGCCTTTAAGTGAGATCATTTTGCATTCATCCTTCCCGTTTCTTGGTCATTCTGTGCTCAGTGGTAACTCTGAGCTCTCCAGGTGACCTCAAACACTGCCTGGAAAATCATAGCTTCAAATACGGGCAAATTGCAGAGATGTGCAGTTCCTTTTATCAAAATTCAGATTTGTATTTAGGCCTATTTCAATAGGCATATTTAGGCATAGTTCAATTTATCTTGGGGGGGGAAACTTTCCCATAAGACCTTCAAAATACTGAAGGGGAGAGCATGGCTAAGAACTGCATGAGGAATCTCAGAGTGGTCCCAAAACTGGGGCTGAAGGGGCTCACTCAAAGCATCATTAGTGTCTTGGGCTCGTGTGCTGGGCACTTGCTGGGATCAAACACCCTTGTGCAGAGCATGAAGGTTTTGCAGGCAGCTGGGAGAAATCACAGTGAATTCTTCATTCAGGAATCGAGCGAGTGGCCAGTCCGGTGGGTGCGGGGGATGGACGATGCTTCGATCGAATTCCTGCCAAAACGGCCACTGCCAAAGGTGCTCCTGTCGTGGGAGGAGATTTTCCACATGTGCTTTTATGTCCCTGGGCTTTTCCAGCTGCTGGGCTGTTGCAGAAGGATTTGCACAGTGCTGGTAGGGAGCTGTGTGTGGCCACTGAGTACTAAAAATTAGGTGAGCTCAGTGCTAAAATACTGGGCTTGTAAATGCTGCCTGTCTTTGGTTGGAGTCATCTTGGTTTTTTGGGGGGGGTGGGGTTTGATTTCTGGCTGTCACCCTGTCCCCTTGCGTTCCTTAATTGCTTGCCTGGCTCCATACAACTATTTTAAGGATACTGTCAAAAAACTGACATGCTGGAAAGGCATTCGTTGCTTTAGTTCCTTTAGTTTCTCTGGGCTGGTTTCAGCCAGGCAGTTGTGTGCTGGTTGGATCTGGAACTGGGAGGGAAACAAGAATTCACATCTCTGGAGACATAGTGTGGGAGAGAGAGGGAGCCCTGGAAGCTCCTGGCTGAGTCCCAGGTCTCTGCCTGCTTCCCCATCCTCACCTCAGCCAAAAGGGCAGGCTCCTGTCTCTGCCCACAGCCAGTTTTCATCTAAATTATTTTTTAAAAGTATAAAAAAAATCAATTAATTTACATTTTCTAATGAGTAGTGGCACAAGATCCTAATTTGTTTTAGTCTGAGCCAATCCTAGCACTCTCCATCCTGTTAAGATTAATTCATGTTTGCATTTACACCCATAAATAGTCTGATGAATATATAGGGACCAAACGTGTGAAGTATAGTCAGGGGCTCGGGGGGATCAACGCTGTGGCTTTGCAGTACTAGTCCCTGATTCCGATGAGCTGGTACCTTTCCTTGGCTTGTAGTGAGGGAGATGGTGGTGGTGTCATTTGAAAGAAGAAATGCACTGAAATGTCATTTATAGATCTTCTCTCCCACTTACCCACTTGTCATTATTTAAGGCATCCTGGCTGCTCACATACCTGCAGAGCTATGCCCATACGCAGGTATGTGTGTAGTATATTTACACAATGGGTATGTATTTCCCCTGCCTCTGAGCTAGGTCAAAATGATATCTTCCCCCGAGTTTGAAACACTGTGCCTTCTTTCCCAGTGGATTTGGCATTTCTCTCGGAGCCAGCAGGATGTTTTAGGCAGAGAGCCACAAATAATATAAAAATCCAAGCCAGGACTGTGACTTTGTTTCTGAGCTTTGCTTGTAGATCATTGCCATGGAGCAGGCTTGAGCATGGAGATGCAGCGGGTTCAGGGGGGTTGAGAGATACCAGGGGTGGCATTTGGGCTCATCATTTATTTTTTCCAATGCTCCAGCGATTGCACTTCACCTGCCTGGGCTGCTACATTGTGAGTGAGTTTGTACCTCCCTTGCAGAGTGATTAGAAACCACCTTCCCTTAGAAACCTTCTGGGAATGTATTTAATTGGGCTCTAAACAATAAAATGGGAACCTCATGGATTGTTATGCATATGTGACTGGTTTTGGGATGGGGTTTGGTTTTGGGGTTTTTTTTTTCTTTGCTTTTATACCTTGTCAGCAGCTTGCAGCTATGGTAACAACACAAAGATGAAACAGAAACTTGATTAAATCAATACATCAGACAAGTACCTAACATATACTCTGCTTCTTCACCCCCAAATAGAAAAACTGCTGAAGAGCGAGATTGAGCTAGACGATACGATGGGTTTTTTCCCCCTGGCAAAATCATTTGGGATCACTATATTTATTTTTCAACTCTTGCTTTTTCATTTTTCCCCCTGTTTAACAAAACCTGGGCTGTCATTTAGATTGCAATGTTTTGCATAGTTTCAAAGTCACAGGGTAGAGAAGAAAAATGAAATACAAGTTGTTTGGGGTTTTTTTTGCTTGCTTTTTTTTTTTTCCCTTGGGAAACTGGTGGAGATCCTTAAAGCAATCTGAACACAGTATTTTTGCAAAGCTCTACCTGTGTGAGGAGAAGCACACAGGGCTTGGACCTGGGTCTTTTTGAAGGGATTTCCATGTCGCACAGCAGCTGGGAAGCTGTGTCCACCCTTGATACCGTATTTCCCACAAGGGTTACAGAGTACTTTGAAATACTCATCGGCCCCATAATAAACGTGTCAGGGGAGGGTGATGGTAATGTCAGAGGCTCAGACTGTGCAGCCCCATTCCTCCAGCCTGCATTGAATAGGTGCTGTCCCTCCAGCACAACTCCCAGGATGCTCGAGGGATGATGATGTTCCAGCTTCACCCCCGTGACTCAGGCGCTGAGGCGGGATTCGCATTCAGCCCTCTGCTTCCCATCCCGGTGGCATGTGTAAACAATTACTGTCATCTTAAACCTCCCTTTTAATTTGTAAAAGCCCACTTTTAGCAGGGCTTGAGTTTCCCAGGCTGACAGGCGGATAAACGCTGGGGAGAGCCGTCGGGGATGTGCACGGCGAGGACGGGAGCCCGGCCCGGCGTTCCTCGCGTGCTGGGAGGAGAGAGATAAATCCAGCCAGCAAATATCACTCCATGTGCCTATGTGCTGGTGCAGAAGGAATGCAGGATGCAGCCCACAGGACTGATGAGCAAAGCGAGGCGCCAGAGTTTGGGAACCCTTAAAATAAACACGGGGGTTGTTTTCCTTTTTTTTTTACTTTTCTGCAGTGCACGAACTAATTTTTACTCGGTTTAATTATTTTCGTGGGGAAATTTGAACAGGCAAGGGAATGCAACTACAAGGAGCCTTAGCAACCCCAGCAATAAAGAATCTCTGGTGAGTGTAATCCCTGCTCTGTTTCTACCAGGAGACTAAATAAGAAATGCCGAGAACCAGACTTCTCACTTGCTAGCAGACAGGATTGGGGCCCCAAATTGAAAGCACATTCTTAAATCACATTAATGGCCCTAAGATGTTGTTCCTCACTCAAGCTCCATTGTCAGCAGTGGGAAGGCTCCTTCTCCGGGTTGTGCTGGAGACAGTTTGTTCCTGTTTGGTAGAACCAGCTGGTGAAATCACAGCTGGTTCCCAAGATTGTCTGTTTAAAACAATTGCCATCAGCAAGTTTCACTCCTGGTCTCTCCTGGGCCACCTCCCAGGAGAAAGTCATCTGGCATCTCCTCCTGGGCTTTTCCTGCCTGTTCAGCCCCAGACAGGGAAATCCTCCTCCCTATTGGGGTGGGTGAAGCGGAACAACCCCTTGCTGACCCCATTGCTGGTCCCACAGTGTGTCATCCCAGCAGCTCTCAGGACAAGGTGGTCAAGGAGCCTCGGTTCCTGTACGGTTGGGTGATACGTGAAAACTCACTGGAGCTGTTGGGATTTTGAATTGCAGTGAACGAGGCTGCAGTTTCCATCATAGCATATCGGGGTTTCCCTTCTGCCTTACACTGTAGTCAGCTCCCAAAATGTGGGTGCTCCCATGCCCTCCAGCAGGCTGAGTGTTTGACTGCTTGTGCCTTTTCTCTTTGGATACGTTCACAGAGTTACAGACCATTTGGTACTCTGAATCGCAGGCTGTTCGTTACTGGCATAAAGTGGTTTGGGTTGAAAGGAACTTTAAAGATCATCTAGTCCAAACACCCCACTCTAAGCAGGGCCACCCTCCCCCAGCCCAGGGTGCCCAAAGTCCCATCCAACCTGGCCTTGAACCCTGCCAGGAATCCAGGAATCCAGGGGCAGGTTGTTATAGAGAATTTCTTGTATCTAATCTAAAGCTGCCCTTTTTTAGTGTAAAGCTGTTGTCCCTTGTCCTGTCACTACAGGCCCTGGTAAAAAGTCTCTCTCCATCATCTATTACTTTTTTTTTTCTATTTCTATTATATCTATCACAGTTGCATAGTCGTGATTTTGGAAGTTCTGTTCCTGTGGTATCTGTGAGCAAAACTGCTTCAGATGATGTGACCTCCTTGGTAGTGGCTGGCATAAGGTTAAATCTCTTATCTTTTGTACATTTGTATTCTCATGAAACATGGTTTTTAAAGTCCCAGTGAATGCATTTGGGCAGTTTCTTTAAATAACCAGGGATGATAAAATGTTATCAGTGGAAAGGCCATCTGTTCCCCCTGCGTTGTCAGAGGAGTGGAAGTGCAACTTCTTTCCGCACATCCCTTCCTCTCTCCAGCACTCCTGGTGTCTCCAGCTCAGGCACTGGTGGCTGTCATACCCATTTTCAAACCTCATCTTCCAGTGTGCTTTTTCTAACTGTTTTTGTACCCAAAAGCCAGGTCCCCTTGGAGGAGTGGTCGTGCTCTCTGCAGCTGGTTGATGCACCAGGAGCTCTTCGTCCTTTGATTTCTCTGTCGTTTGACACCACTCATGTGTGTGTGTGTGTTTGTGTGTGTGTTTGGCCCAGACCAGGGGGACCAGTTAACCTTAATCAAGGCAGGCAAATGAAAGGCTGGGAAATAATCTTGTTGAAGTGTTTAGATTTAAAGATCTGACATTAGAGAGAGTAAATGTCAAATTGAGTTTAAACAACAGAGTAACACTTGAAGGGCCAAATTTTTCTCTGGTGTATATGGCTGCAAATCCACTTACTTCCCACGAAGAATTTGGCTGTATTTCTAAGCAAGCCTTGCATTCCTGCTCTGAATTGTGAGGCTGCTGAAGGTCATGGCAGCCACCCACCAAGTAACCTGCGGTACTCCAGCCCCTCCGGCCGCGGGGTGCTCTCTGCAGCTCACCGCAGATGCTGGCAGGAGCTGCTGCCTCTCATGTCTCCTACGTGCTCTCAGACCAGTGAGAGGCTTTTTGTGCTCTTCCTTATCCTATAATCTTCATTTTATTTGGATAGCCCTTATATTTTCCCCGCTGTTTCCACCATAGCTGGCTATCTGTGTTGACTGGGTCCCTGTCTAGTGTGCTTCCCACTCACCCCACCAGCCAGGATTCCCCCAAGCATACCAGGATTTCCAGTGTCATTTCCCACCCCCACTTGCCCTTTAAGGATGAGTAGGGATGAGCTGTAAATTGAAAACCCTTATTCTGAATCTATTCATGTCTCTCCTGAAGGGCTTTTCGTTCCCATGCAGATGCTGCGCTCAGGAAATGATGTTTAATCATCCCTTGATTGAACAGAAAAACAGCGAATGTGCTCACATTTGGGTTTTTCTCAGAAGCTATTAGACAATTGATCAAATGATGAGAAACCTCATTTGGCTCAGTGGGCACATGGTTGGGAACTTATTTGTGAGGTCCTCTAATGAAGATAGATGATGCTTATGGTACCTGGACTAGATAGCAGAGCTTGTAATGCAGGAGAGGGGTGATGGTAATCTTAGGTACAAGCCCCAAGAAAGCACCTGAAAAAATATCAGGACCCTGATGCATCCCTCAGGTGCCTGTGCTTGAGATTACTCCCAAATGCTTTGAGCCAGAATTACTCGGTGTAGCCGTGCCCACCAGGAGTCTGTCGAAGGCAGCGGTCCTTGCAGCTCTACGGAGGCTGAGTGGCAGGAGCAGCACGGAAGGAACATTAATTAAAGAGTGCTTATGAAGTAATTGGCACTAAACATCACTGGAGCCGCCTTGCTGAAGAGTTGTAATTATAGCAGAACACGGTTGCCGAAGGCTATACACCAAATATGTTGTCACAGAGCACGGGCGCAGCCCAGAGAAGTAGCACGTGGATGGTTTGTGTGGTGGGGTGGAGCGTGGGTGAGAGAACACCCGGCCTGCGCCTGCGGTGGCGGCGGCTGCTGCTACATCGCTGCTCGCAGGGCTGCTCCCGAGGCCACTGCAGCGTGCGGTGCTCCTCTGCCACGCCAGCAAAGGGACGTCGTTACATCTCCCCAACGAACGAGTTTGTGTGGGCAAAGGGTGGGAGCAGAGAGCTGGTGCTGCTCATGGGATGTTCCTCGGGGAAATTGCTCAGGGCTTGCCGTGGCCAAGGGGTGTCAATGAGTGGGAGAGAACTGATGGGGTCTTGGGAAGTAGGGAGCAGGGAAGGCTCAGGAGGGTTTGGTTATGAGAGCTTGGCAAAGTGGTGGCAGGGAATTTGTGAATGGTGCAGACAAATTGTGAAAACATTAATACTGCTGGTAAAGAGAGGGGTGTGTGTGTGTAGGTCACAAGGATAAGCTCCTCTGGGTTAGTTGAAGATGCGTGACTATTGGTAATAACCTTGTCTGAAAGGTGGAGTTGGACTTACTACAACTGATTTTCAAGTCTGTATACTTGCTTTTCTGAGGCAGAAGGGTTGTTTCTCCAAGGGCTGTATTTTGTGTTGGGATTCCCTGATTTTGTACACCGTTCCCACTCCAGTAAATCCGTATTGGATTCTCCAACACCTGAAGCCAAGCACCCAGCTGGACAGGCAGCTCTGGCCGACGTCTGTAGCCTTGTGGTAGGTCTCTTCTGCAGGGTGCCTAGGGAGTTGTTTCTATGACTGTATTTAGTATGGAATAAAAAATTTGGTTTGCATAAAGAGAAGACCACCATCATAACAGTGGGCTGGTTCTGGTTAGCTTGCTGGTGGCTTTGCAGCACACTGCTCCAGCACTTCATTTCTCCACGGCCACTATCAGAATAATGTGTTATTAGCGAGTAACAACGCACAACTCGGCGTGAGTCAGACCACTGACATTTGTGAATTAGGGTCTGCAAACTTATAATTTGGGGTGATATAACAGCAGTGCCCTGTCCTCTGGGAGCAGCCATCACATCACGTGTGCTGGATTCCCACTCCCGTATTATCTTTCAGGGCTTCCCTTTGCCATGGCTCCACGTCCTCCGTCCCTTCTCCAGGCAATTACTCAGCTGTTTCTCAGCTGTTCCTCGCAGGGTGATGCTGTCAGGGTAAGAAAGCAGCACCACTGCTCCATGGGTAGAGGTATTACTTCTTTTTTTTTTTTTTTTACTACCCTTTTTTAATGGTTGGGATAAGCTGCCCCTGAGCTGCTGGAACAGCTGTGGGTCAGGGACAGCCGAGTGCTGGCGTAGCAGTGCCGGGCTCCGGAGGGAGCCGTGGATCAAACGACTTGAGGTGGTTATTTATGTTTTGTGAGCCTGGCATCACACATATTCGTAGGAGACTGATTCTGGAGCTTTACAAAATGAGGCTCTTCAGGGGTGTGTAATTAGGGAAAGGCCCATATTATAAAACTAAACTCCTTAGGCTCAGGTCTTAACAAATCATTGTGTTTGCTGAGTGGTTGCTGGTTTTCACGTCGTGTTCAACCCGAGGCTGATGAACGAGGACCTCATCCCTTTAATCTACCAGGAAGCCCATTTGCAGTTACTGTTAGATTTGTTTTCAACCTACTTTTTTTTTTTTTTTCCATATCTGAGGGCATCCTGCTCTCAGCCACACACTAACAGCCTGTGATTATTGCTGCTTATCAGACCATGCTCCTGCGGCTCCATGAGTCGATGCTTTTCTTTTTGTGAGAGACACAAACCTGAGTTTCCCTGAGACCATTCTTTATACTGACAACAAGGTTTTCCAAAACCTGCAACCTCTTTGTCCTCTGTGAGGGGGCACAGGGATAGTTCCATGGCACAAGAAGGATGATCTGCTTCAAGGAGCAGATCGTGTCACTCGGGCACATTTCTGAAGTGTGTGCCTGGCAGGTTGGTCTTAGTTCGATTTTGAGGCAGTAAAGGCTTATTTAACTTGAGAAAGAGAAGCAGCAGCTCTAATCATTGTCATCTGCCTGTGTGTGAGCTCTTAATTACATACCCATCGTTGTTCCTATTAGTTTCTCTTACAAACCTGGCACTTTTCATGCTGCTGAGCGGCTTTCACATGCTGTCAGGAGAAGCCTCATCGGGCTGGACCCACTTGTTCTCCCCCAGCTTCTCTTGTTAGTTCATTTGTCTTCAACAGCTGCTGTCAGTGCTTCTCCTTACAAGCACTGAAGGTGCTCACCCATGTTTCTAGAGCTTGTGGGAGACTCAGTGGCACGAGCTTCTCTGTTCCCTTTGTGTCTTCCAAGCCCAGTGAAAACCAGCAAAGCTTTGTGGGTTGTTTCATGGCTGGCTCCCTGGGACTCTGCCAAGAGATGCTCAGCTGGCTGGGGCACAGATAGGGTGGTGGTAGTGGAGACGTGGCAGCATGGAGGATCTGCTGGGCAGGATCCACCCTGGGTCTTCGTCCATCTCTTCATTGTTTGAGGTTGTCTTCCTGCTCGAGTGCCCTTTGGGAAGGGTTGTCCAAATATCTTCAGGGCACAAACTACTCCGTTCTCCTTGGTCCTTTCACATCTCCTCTCCTGAACACTGGTGGGATGTGAAATCTCAGAATCAGGACCCTGCAGCTCCTTGCCTTCATGCCCATATCAAGGCATCAGGAACTAACACACAAAACCAGAGCCCAACCAATGTATCTGTGCCAATCCAATACCTCAAACAGTTGTGCCACCTAAGGAAAAAAAATGGAAAATAATGTGTTAATAATTGCCTGCCATTTCCTAATCTTGCTTGCTGGATCCTCTTCAGTGTTTCTCCCGACCTCAGAGTTCTGTTCATTCATCCACTGTGTGACGTGGCTGATCACAACTCCCCGCTGCAGCCTATGTTTCTCCCAGGCTTGGTGGGAGACATATCGGCACCAAATTGTTTCCCAGTGCATCCACTGAGTTTCTCTTAAGGAAACAGTAGTCCCAGGGAATCCTGAAAAAATTCCTAATTTCAAACTCCCTAATCAATGTGAGGAAGACACGTGGTATTCGTGCCTGTTTCCTGAGCCGTGCAGTGGGAACTCCTCGCCTGCTTTGTGCGTCCATGGGAAGCAGAAGCATGTGCAAGGAGACGAACCCAACCTAATAATGCTCTGAAGTGCCAGTTGCTTTTCACAGATCCAGCCACCTGTTGATTATCACAAGCACAAGTTGTATCTTGCCTGGTACGTGCTGAGTGTAGGAAGTAAATGGAGCACACGTTGTGTGGCACTTTGTAAAGCTCCTGCCTGTGGCCAAGCTAAGAACATGGAGGGAGCTGCTCACACACGACATCATGGCGTCTGCTGCCATTTTCCTCCGCCGTGGCTTAGGGTGAGAGAGAGATGTGCTCTTTTTGTGAGGTGGGGATCAGGGTTTTCCTGGGGATTGCATGGTGAGTTTGCCTTTGATGGGACATCTTCATGACCTGAGAGGTTCCACCCTGTTCTGTTATCCATGCTGTGCTCCAGCCACAGTGGTGGGGGGAGCTGGAGCATCTGAGCCCCCCAGGGAGGTGGCTGCTGGGGTAAAGCAGCACCTGCTCCCAGGGCCAGCTCTCTGCTGTCACGTAGAGGCACAGCCCATGTAATCCACACTGTCCCTTGAACTCCAGTTTCCTTCCCACACCCACAGCTGCTGCGAGAGTTGTGCTTGCTCGGGGCTTTTCCAGCACTCTCTGTGTGCAGTGTTCCATTTTTATGAGCTACTTCAGCTTAGGTGTTTTTCTTTATTTTCCTGAAAAGCATGTTGGTTTCTCAAGTCCCTTCGTTGCAGATACCCCAGATAAGACAGTTGGACATGGTAGTTTTCTTCGTGCAGCTCAGAGCAAAGAAGGCAGTGTAGTGAACTTTAATATTTTCAGGGGAAAAAAAGTTTGTAAGAAGCCCCAAGTCACCAAATGTCACACAGAATGAACTGAAAATGGCTTCACCCTTTTAAATGGGAAACAGGGCTTCTCTCTGAAGAGAGAACTCCTTGGGGATGTTTTTGTTTCATTCACAAACCCACTTTTCCCTTCTTTGGGTAAGAGCTCCCTCAGAAAATCTAAAACCTTTGCTATGGTGGGAGCTGAGCCAGTCCCTGGATAATAAGTAAAGGTGGGGTAATAAGGAGGCAAATAATGAAATAACTTCATATATCAGGCATGATAAGACAGAAGTTGTCCACCCTGAAGACTGAGGTACACACATGGGATATATATATAAGTATACATATATATATATATATATATAAATGAGATTTACAGCCAACAGGAGCCTCTCTAACTGGAATGTAGAAGGGCCCTTGCCCTGCCCTGTACCAGGTTCTCCCGTGCTGAAATCCTGATGGGTGAAATAATTTCTCCATCACCGCCTCTGCTTTTCTGCCACCCAGGTCGTTCACATCCCTGGTGTCACACATGGAGATAACTGAAAAGCTGTTCTGGGCTTGTTTAGCAAAATGAAAGTGTATCTCTTTCAGCCTTTAAGGAAAAGTTATGTCACTAGTCCAGTATAAAGAATGGCTGATCCCTCTTTCTGAGATAAGGGGATAATATCAGGGCTTTTTCCTCCCTCTTCTCCCTGCTTGGTACAAGTTAGGAGTGTGCCCATCACTTTTACCTTGAGTGAGATAATGCCACCAAGAACTGAAAGACCCAAAAGAGCAGTTGGCTCACGGAAGCTGGTGAGACCCACCCACATATGTCCACCAGGACCTCTGTTCCTGGCAGGAACCCCCCATGTAGTTGCTGCCCACACCATTCATCACAAAGCCCAGTGCTCAGGCAGAGGGTGGCTGAATCCCAGTGTCTGTGGTTTTCCACCTGCTGGATCCCACTGCCATTCCAGTGGGTGGAAAGAATTCCCCAAGCTCGGCGGAAGCTGCTTTTATCTGCGCAGATACCGGGGCCACTTTTGGAAACTCTGCTGGGGAGAGGAAGATAATATAATAAGAATGTGACAGTGAGAAGGAAAGGTAAAGCAATGAGAAAAGACAACGCCTGACAGCCCAGGATGGAAAGAGACACTTACAGGAGCAGATAATGCCTATCTTTATGCCCAGGGAGGTTTCTGTCCATTAGTCACTTTAACATTAATAAGAGTTGTGTGGCCAAGGCCTAAAGAGTGGCATATTATGAAGAGTGCAGCCCACTATAAAACATGTCATCCAGAGTGATAGACTTGCCTCGCAGCTCCGTTATCCCAGAAATGTGATGATAGAGAGAAATGAGGGCTCCAGCCTGCTGCAGCTGCTCTCCTGGGAGAGGTGTCCGGCTGATGCTGGGCTGTGGCGGCACGCTGTGCCCCTCGCTCCTCGCTCACCCACGTCGTCAGGAGAGCAGAATTTGGAGGATAGGAGACAGCAGGAGTGTTGGGTTAGGAGTTGGGTTGAGATTTAAGAAATAAAACAAGGGGTTGCTTGTGAGGGGAAGAAAGGTGATCTGTGATCCGGGCTTGTTCCTGGTGCTTGCTGCTTTTAATCATAGCTTGTCCTGACCATGAAGGAGTGGAGTAAGAGAGACATGTGCCAAGTTTAATAGCCAAAAGAGAAAAGAGCCAAGGGTGGATCCAGGGGTGGCTGTTTTGTGAGGTGGGCAACCATCTCCCCCAGCAGTTTATGGGATGATTTGAGGGTGCAAACAGCCACCCAACAGGACTCGGAGCAGGCTCACCTGAAGGATGCTCAGCTGCCATCCAGCAGCTCCCATCCACACACCTGCAGGGGAGACCCACAACAGCAGCAGCCACCACCTTGTCTCATGCCTTTTCCAATTTGGCAGCTCCCAGGTACTTTTTAAACACTTCAGAATTCCTGTGGTAACACTTTCAGATGCAGATCACAACGTGTGTAGGAGAAATATTGAACTCTACATCCAGGCACTTCATTACACGGTGAGCACCGTCCTGTTAGCACATCAGATGCACAGCTATTCTTATTTCTCAAATGCAGATGTTATTTTTAGCTCTGACACGTTGCAAGTATCAAGTAACCAGCAGGATCGGGTGCTCTCGACGCGGTGCCGGGGAATTTGCATGGGGGAACCCTTGGGATTTACCGTGTAAGTTAAGACCAGCCCCGGCTGCCAAGGATGAGTCTGGATTTCCCCAGCCATCCTGACCGGCTGCTGCTGTGTGCCTGGTGGGTTTGGGTGTGCTCCAGTGTTGGGCTGGACAGGTCCTGGTGTCTGCTGCAGTTCTGTTTGTGGGGGGTCCAACCTAGTGTCACCTGCTGTGAACTTGGTGCCACCTCCAGTGAGCGCTTGTGGGTGCAACAGGGCTCCTCTCCTGCTGCTCCATGTGGTGTTCCCCATCCCAAGGAATGACTGACACAGCATACAAAATCACTTATGCTGAATGTTTTAAAGCAAAGGGGGGGAGGGGAGGGGAAAGAACTTGTTCAATCCATGGCAACCTGGGTTCATTATAGCTCCCTCCCAGCTCTGGGCTCCTTCTACCAGCCACTCGTTTTATTAATTTGTCCATCTGCTTTGAGGGAAAGTGAGTGAAGTGGTACAGGGGGGGTTTCTCTTTCCTTTTTCAGTCCAGGAAACTGGAGTTAAAAAAAAAATAAATCTGGGAAATCTAGGCCATCTCATTGTGGCCCAATCTGGGTCTTGAAACCATCAAGCTGGGCTCGTTTGAAAATGGTCATTTCTTACACTATCTCACTCCTTTGATTTGATGTTATTCAGTCATCTGGAACAAGCAGGCACAGAGGGGAGGTGAAAGCAAAGAACACTGATAATAGTTCTCCATCAGCAAGTTGGACACAGAACAGCTTTATCTGGGGGTTTTGTCAGTTTGTTGCTCCCATTTGCCGGAGTTGAAAGGCACTTGCAGAGGGGCCAGGCCGGGTGGGCACTGTAGGAAGGCTGGTTCTCCCCAGGTTTAGCAAAGATGATGTGCTGGCAGGGCTTGTGGCTCACCCCAGTAGTTGAGGTTTGACTGGAAATCTCTGTCCTTTCTGCACACTGAGCATTGTGGGGAGGCTGTTGGTGATTGCTCCCATGTCCCTGCCTTCGACCTTGGCTGTGGGGCAGTGGTGGGCACAGGAACAGGATGGATAGTGTCCCTTGTCTTAGGATAAATGTAAGTTGAAGACTTCCATGTTTGGACTGTGGGCATTTTTGGCCCACATATCCCAGCTGACAGCCACCCTGACTTGGCTTTTTACCCACAGTGGGTTTCCTTTGAGTTTTGCTGCCTGCAAATCCAGATCTTGCTGCTTTGATGCAAACTCCTTCCCTGCAATTCCTGAATCCAGCACTTGCAACCTCTTACTAGTTCATTTCAATTGTGTCATTAGCCCAAAACTTTGCAGTTCCCAGCTCATGTGGCAAGATGCTCAGGGGTATGAACTGCAGCCAGTGTGGGATGCAGGCTCACGGTTTCCTATGGGATGGAGAGATGCAGATCCCCTGTGCTCTGTGCCCTCTCCTGCATTAGTTCCTCCTCTTCTACCTGAACCTTCCTTTAAACCCTTAATGTGTTTTTTTCCTCCTTCCCCCAGCCTGTCTGTTATCCCTGCAAGGTCTCACAAGGTGGCAGTGTTATTGCTAGTCCACCAGTGGGTTGCTTGGTATTTCTTCAGTACAGTAAATATGTGTGTTTAAAGTCAGCTTTGATATTGGTTATGATGCTGCAGAATGGCTTTTATCATATAGGAGGAAATACTGATCATAGGTGGCAGAGAGGCTTTGCATGGTTTGTCCCCCAGCATCCACTGGAGCACATGGGACATCACCAGAACCTCCATCTCCCAGTGAGGACCAGGAGCCACTTGCAAGGGCAGACATTAAAGCAGCCAGAAATGTTTTCTAGGAAGCAAAACCCCATCTGTGCCGTCTAGCAAGGTCCCAGCCCATTAGCAGGACGCAATCTTTGTCACTCGTGTCTGGTTCCAGTGTTGTTTTGTTTCCCTGGTTTTCCAAAGGGGCTGGTGAGCAGCAACCAACAGCAGCAGAAGTGCTCAGAGTGTGTTCCCTGCTCTGCTGCTGGCTCCACTGCGGGGAAAAACGGGCTTGGGGAAGTGAGATGAAGGTGGGATGATCTGCATGAGGTCAGGACAGTGCTGCTCTTTGCATTAGCACCATGGGTGAGCAGCTTGGCAGAGATGGAGGTCAGCCTGGACCATGGGGTGCAGAGAGCACCCCAGCACCAGGGTGTGGGCTGGGAGCTGCCCTGGCTCTGCCACACTCCAGCCCCAGGATCTGCCCTGCGGCTTCTCATGCACACCAGAGTGATTCAGAACCAGTATGGGAATCTGTTGTTCAGCAGGCAAAACTGGAAGGGAAAGGCCCAAACTCTGCCCATGTTTTCCATAACCTGACCCTGTCCCAGCCTTGTTCACCAGTGTTTTGAAGCAAAGCTTTGGGCTAGAGAATGGACATATGAGCATTTTCCTTGGTAATTTTTTCCTGCACTTATTGCTCATGCTCTGCCTCCCACTTTGGTGTCCAGGAATGCTTGAATTTCCTGTTGCATGGACACATGGTACTCTGGGCTCTCAAAGCCAAAGGCCCTAGGAATATCAGGTAGGTTTGGTGGCCAGCTTGGCATGTCAGAGTGGAAGGGAGCCAAGGCAGGTCAAAGATGGAGTCCGCATTGCTGCTGGACACACAGATGCCATCCCAGCACTGCTATATGGCTCGGCAAGTCCTCCCACATTGCTGAAGACAACTGTAAAATCCCAAGAGGGAGAGCTGAAAGTCCTGCTGGAGCAGCATGCCTCACTAGGGTGGGGGTGTCCTCTCTGCCACCCCAAACCTGGGCTAACCAGCAAGACGGTGCATCATGCAACAAAGAGCTTTGCTCCAGCACCTGGTACTGCTCACTAAATCAGAGTCAGAGGTGCTGTGATGGCACCCTCAAAACTGGCCTCAGCCAGCAGCAGGTTTCTGGGGTGCTGGTGGTGGGGAGCTGAGGCATGCACCCTCAGCTGCCTACACACTGCTGCCGCATCCCAGAGAAAACAAACTTTATGGCTCACAAATGCAATTTCCCATCTTTGCAGCTCCATCTGCATCGCTTATTGATGGAGCAGATGATGAGGTAGCTGGGCACCACCGTTATTTACTTTATTGAAGAGCTTCTGTGTGTCTCTGTTGCTGTAGTATGGCAGGATTAGGGGTTCAGAAAGCACTTAGCTTATCGTGTGCCCAGCCCGGCAGATTTTAGCCTAAAATGCTCAACGTTGCACATGTGTTTAAGTGCTTGGATGAACAGGAACCCACAGGATTGTGTAAGCACCAAAATGTTTTAGGTAGAAATCATCACAAACACCGAGCAGATCTTTAAATCCTCGCTGTTGCTGAATATAGGTGGGAGTAAATGTCATTTTGAATGGTTGAGCCTGTGTGATGTGTGGTTGAGGGTCCATCAGAAGGGCAGGAGCGGGGTTTATTAATTGTACAAGCTCCATCAGGAAGCAGAGACAGAAGAGATGGGGGGACTGTGGGACTCCCCTGTGAACCCACATTAAAACAAGCAGCCCCAGAGCTTGGTGGTGGCAGTGATGCTCTGCTTGGTGGCTGCAGGCACGCACACATCTGCTGGCCAGAGCTCTTGGCTCTTCACTGGGTTTCTTCTTCCTTTGGTATGAAAGCAGCTTTTGAAACCCAGGGGACTCCTCATGAGCAGGGGGTGTGTGTGTGTGTGTGTGTGTGTGTGTGTCAGGATCTCTGAACAACAAACCCTGGAGAGCTTTTTCAAAGAGTGAGCTCTCAGCTTTGTAGTTAGCACCCTATCTGCCCGTCTCCCCATGGGCAGGCGGGAATGAACCAAGAGCAGAACCACCCAAGACTCTTGCTGGAGCAATGGCCATGAGAGGTGTAGACAGATAAAGCATTAGAGCAGTAGAGTCCCTGCAAGGAGGGAGTTGGACTCCTTGATAGGACAATGAGTAATTGTTTAAAACTATGTGGGTAGATTCAGACTAGATGTAAAGAAGAAAAGTTTTATCATGAAGGTGGCCAAATCTGGTTGCCTAGAGAGGGTGGTAGATGTCCCATCCCTGGAAACACTCAAGGTCAGGTTGGACAGGACTCTGAGCAACCTGACTGAGTGGAAGGTGTCCTTGCTCATTGGGGTTTGGACTAGGTGAGCCTTAAAGGTCCCTTCCCACTCAAACCATCCTATGATTCTATGATCTTTATGGATCCCTTCCAACTTGAGATACTTTATGATTCTGTGTCTTACAAGAAGGAATTTAATACCTTCTTTTATACTGAAGAATTTTAAAAATCCTCTCTGGGTTCCCACCATTTAGTGTCATCCTGAGGAGCAGGTCTTGCCTTTGACACTGCGTTGCAATGCTACAGTCCCTGAGAGAGCCTTTGGGAAGCACCTGATGCTGCTGTCCTGCTGCAGCGAGGACCAGAGAGGTTCACCCCTACCCATCATATGAATGACTGGGGACCCAGAGAGCTGGATGAAATTGCAGTGGAGTTGGGTTTTCTCCAAGCCTCAGCTTCAGGCTTATATCCCAGCCATATGGCCATGGAAGCCACTAGCTTCTCTCCACCCTCCCTGCAGAAGGCATCTTGTGATACGTCGCCATAGGGCTTTCAGCGTCATTACGCTTGTTGCAGATAAGAGTAATATTTAATATTGATGTGGATCATCTGGCAGTCTTAAAGTGCTTTTAAATTGATGATCTGAACATCAGAACAAGTGTTGGTTGTAAAATCAAACCACTGCCGTTCTGCGGTATTGCAGACTCAGTCTGAGCCAAGATTTTGAGGTAAAAGGCAATTTTGGGGACTGCAGGCCCAGTGAGAGGTGGGATTTTTGTCATCCACTTTTGAAGAAAATTGGTTTGTTTGCTCTCAATTAATATATATGCTTTTCTGAAATGCATCAATTAAAAAAAATCCTGAAGAGGATTCATGAAATAAGCACCTTGTTCTTTTCTGAATTTGGTTTTGTTGGGTATTTCTGAGCTTTCCTTTAAGAATGCAAAGCTTTTTTATAGGGAGGGTTTTTCCACACATTTCTTTGTGCTGTTTCATAGCATGTCAGAAGTGGCAGAGCACAGAGTCCAACTGTTTTATTATTGCATAAAGACAAGGCATTGCTCCAGAATGTTTCAGCCTGTCCCAAATAGCATCTGCCCATAATGACTTTAAAAAAGTAAATAAAAAAAACCCCAAAACATTTGGTTGATGCACCAGTAGCACATGTCAGTAGTGAATAATTCCATACTGCTATTAGTACTGCACCAAGGAACTACAGAAACCTCATCAAAATAACCTAGAAAACAACAGGGAGGGGGGAAACTAAATAAGAATTTCTAACTTCTTGTCCTTTATTCATTCACTGTGTGTTTTCAGAAATGCTCTTGGCAATGCATCAGCTGCAGCCTCTTGCTGGTGACCATGAGAAGGTGATGGTGTTAGTTTAGGGTGCTGGTAGTATTTCTGTTAGGATAGGAAGGGTATATGATGGCTTTGAGATGTGTTGAACAATTTGGGCTGGGCAAACGTGCAGAATGATGGTTTTTTTTTGCGTGACTGGAGCAGGGCACAGGAAAGGCAAGAGAGAATCCAAGCTTGATCAATATTTCCTGGTTTGGTGGGGGAAGCGGGGATTTGGGCTTGCAAACTCAGACCACAACAAAGAATTAGGAAATGTTGTAATTGTTGAAATGTGTCTCTAAGAGATGAGATGGAATGAGCTTGATTTCATGGTGAGAAAAATCTATGATTTAAATTCTAATTCTAAGAGCGACGGATAAAAAAACAGGAAATCTGGAAATGTAGCAGGGAATGGGGAGGCCTGAGGAACACAGGGCACAAAGTACCTTCATAAAGATAAAAGCCAATATTGTTGCCTTATTGTTGCACAATCAAGTGATTATGCAAGAGAACTGGTGTGAAAATAGTGGAGCTAATAGTTCTGTTACCCCAACACCAAATGCAAACAGAAGCCTGTCATGGGTTTGTATCTGAAATAACTTGTGCATACGCACTATGAAGTATGGCACAGGAGGGCTCCTGCTGCGAATTCATCATCTCTAGAGGTGCCTCTGTCAGGGCTAGAGATGTTTTCCCTGTCTGGTTTTGCTCACCCAAGTCAGAGTGACGTGAGGACAGGCTGGATGTCACCCGTAGTTGCCTGGGAACATCGATACATGGCTGGCCCCAGCCTTGCCCCAGTGATGCCCCATGTCTTTTATGAAGTTACTGGTCCTAGCTGGGACATCAGTGTAGACTGCTCCCAGCCCTGCTCAAGCAGATGGGCTTTTGGTGAACATTAAGTGTCTCCTTGTCCTATGCAGTGAAGAAACATCGTGTGACTTGTACATCTTCATGCAGACAAGGGGAAAATGCTGGTTAGTCACAGGTCTGGTTTTCCAGGGGGTACTTTGCAATGTACAACTCAGTAACGAGGAATATAAGCTCAGCAGCATCAGGCATAACCAGAAGGAGACAGCACTTAGACTTCATCTTCTGATCTGCCTTGCAGCAGCAAGAACACCTGCCTGCAGGTCATCTTGGGCTGGGTCTTGGCATCTCCCCGAAGCATGGACATCTCCCATCTCCTTGACCTGGCCAGGAACGCCGCCGGGACAGCTTTCCCAAAGCTGTGGGAGGTGGCTGAAGCAGGACCCTCAGCTTTCCCTGCACTCATGGTCATGGCAGGAAACATCCCTCCAGTGCCCTGAGAGCCTGCTTGGGGTGGCAGGTCCCAAAGAAAATTTTTGGAGCAACTCTCTGAGCTTCGTAGCGTGGTGCGGAGACACCAGGGCCACCCGCGTGTAGCAGAAGATCCAGCTCCCGGTGCCGTGCACAAAACCATATGGAAGAAGCAGCGTTCCTCTCCCACGCTTCTCCCCAAGAGGCCCTTCTGAGAGATGACATTTTTTCTTTAACCCCGTGGTTTTTTTTCCTGGGTCTGAATTAACATGTGAAGCTCACAAATAAGGGTGCTTCTTTTTCACCTTTTTTTTTTTTCTTCTTCCACTAAAGGCTCCAGCGTGGGGATGTGATTCGAGGAATGGGCTGCTTGAGACTATTTTAGTTATTTGGGTATCCAGAAAAAAACAATTTAATGGCATCTCTGTGCTGGGTAGTCCCCCTCAAGTCCTGCCTCATTAAGTGGATCTCTAGGAAAGGCGAGAGCTGAGGGGAGCTGTTTTCAACACCAAATCCAGCCTTGCAGGGGTGAGTTGCAAGTGTGTACATCACTTTGGCTTCCTAAATCCCTTGACAGTTTGAAAATGTTACCCTTCACCTACACACTACTCATCAAGTTTCAATATACCAGGGAATGTCCCCCAAAAGGGACAAAGGTGCCATATTATGAGACTTTCCAGGGTGTGGATGAATGACGGAGAATAGATGTCCCGGGAAGTATATGAACTTCTGCTGCTTTATCCCTTGCCTGCTAAGTCCCAAAGCTTGTTAAATCCAAAGGTTTGTAGCAATGGTTTAATATCTTAAGCACTGACCCAAATTACCTGTGATCTGTCCTGTAAGTGATTAGAAATGCCACGGCTTGGGGAGAGATCGTCTCTTCCACAAGCCATCCAACGGCCCAGCAGTTCTGCATTTGCAAGTTTTATTGGTTTAGAGTGCATTTGATAGCAACAATTTGACTTATTGAAATGCCTTTTTTTCTGTAAGCAGATCAGTTTGGTTTGAGTTTGTTTTTAAAAGCCTTATTCATCTCTAATCCAGAATAATACTATCTCCGTAGCTTTTAACGTGATTAAATAAGGACAGCCTGTGACGGCATCAGGCAATTCCCTTTCCCAAAGTATATTGGATTTAGCAGTGAGGGAGTCTGCTGGGCCATAAAAGGAAGAATTCTGGTGGGCTGGTTCAGACAGTCCTTAGTTCAACCCCCATGTTCTCGCTGAAGGTCACTGTAGTGCAAGTGCTCTGTAATTAAAGGGTGGAGGAGAAGCTATTTCAGTGGGGTTTAGCCCCATCTCTTGATCTGTTACATGAAGAATGTGCTGCATTCTCCATTCCTGGTGCAGGAGCTCCTAATATCAGAGGATTTCCTTGCCTAAAAGCTTGTTGGTGATCAGTGATGGGAAAGGGAATGGAGTGACCTCAGTATTGCCATGGCTGTGGACAGGTCCAGTAACCATAACTCTGCAAAGCTCTTGGGCTCTCAGAGCCATCACCATTGCATCTCCTGTCCTCTCTGCATCACCCTCAGGCACTTGCTCCACTGGAGCAGAGATGCTGAAGCACCCAGGCAGGACCTATTTGCAATTAGTTCCCTGTGTGATCTTCTGCCAATTGCTCAGCCTCATTATGTCCTGCTTCTTTTGTGCTTAACCCATGGATAATCTCTGGCAAAGTAGCTTTCTGGTTGGTGGCTCTGAGGTGCTCGAAGGTGTTGTGCTGCAGGGACATGCCAGCAGCTCAGCCCATGGCATAGATGAGCAGTGAGTCCACTGAGTGTAGCAGAGGCCTGTAAACACCGCAGAAAAAAGACATTTCTAGGAAAAATAAAGTGCCTATTTGTTATTATTGCCATCTCTCATAATACAGAGAGCTGTAAAAGTAAGTCATAATTCACAGACAAAGGAAAGCCACAGGCCAAAATCTTCCAGTGGTGGAAAGTAATCTATGGATTGGTCCCACTATGTCTGGTTGTATAAACTCACACGTCTCTCTTGATACAATCTTAAAGCTCTTCAAACCCAAATTCCTCAAGTATAAAGGTGTCATTTTGCAGGGTCTTCTTTTTTTTTCCCCCAATCCTGCCAGTCCCTGAAAAAGATGGTGCTTGTCTGCCAGGGATGGAGCAAGGGTGCGTGTGTCTTCCAGTCTTGGGGCTAGGACTCTCAACCTGTGTCCCCAAAGCTCACTGTCAGTTTGGAAAGGGAGACACAACTCCCATCAAACTGTGTCTCATCACCTTGTCTGCTGCCAGCTCACAAAACCAAAGGGAAATATTGTGGCATGTCTTCTGTTTCCTTCCTCCCTTTCCCTGGAAGGTGGTTTGTAATTACAGGACAGCAGCTCCATGTTCGTGGTGTCATCAATATCTGTCAGAGATAACGGAAGGTGATGGTAGTGGGATGAAAGCAAAGCCACTTCTGCTTCTCTGAGCATAGTTGCCCTTTAGGTAAATGATAGTCCCTTCCATGGCAATTAGTGCTTTCTGAAGTGTGTTTGATTAAATTAGATATCCCTCTTCCAAAAGTAGGAATAATTAATCTATCGGTGTCTTGAGGGCTGGCAACTTTGTCACTTTGCTGTCAGCTCTCAAAGGCGCCTCCAAGTAGTGGGGGAAGGGGGGAATTATTTTCAAGTCCTTATTTCTGTGAATTCTGAGACTACACGTTTGGGCCTTTCCAGTGGATGTTTAATTTCTGAAGTCTTGACTCAGGTGGATGGCACATTAAGTGCTGAAGTGAGGCATATGTCTTGTATTTTGTTGAATCACAGCCACATCTCTTGGTTGATAGGTCTGGACACCAGATTCCCTTTTTTAGCAGAAGTAGAGGTGTGTAGGGAAGCATGAAAGGCAAGTCTGGCGAGCAAAGTGCAGGACAGGTCTCCGTGCCCATTCATCTCCTGGTGTTTCTGAGCCAGAAAAAGCCAGCAGCTGACAAGGATGGGAGGATGCTGGCTCCAGGCCAGCATCTCATTCAGAGCTTCATCACTGCTGGGGCTGCAGAAGATGTTCCTGTCTCTGAAACGGCACAGTGGGCTGCTGGGACCCCACTGGCATGGCAGCCTCAGTGGCCTTGGTCAAGGCTATGCGGAGGTGGCCACCATGCATGTCAACCTCCACCTACCCCAGGGATGGGCTGGCTCATGTCAGCAGTGTTTTGCATGCCTCCATGCCAGGCTCCATCAGCAGTCGTGGCTTTACCAGCCTCCCTTCATAGCAGGAGCTTTGCTGTTGAGGTCAGCTCATGGCACACTGGTCTGCTGACAGTGAGGGAAGTAGGCATGAAGTATAATTAAATTGAAAGCATATTTAAACTGTTTTCTGAGCACTGCTTATGAAGGAGCACAGATATTCAGAGCATATTAAACTGTCAAATTTAATAAATCTTAAGCAGCATGGCCGTGGGCCAACACCAATGCATATTTTTTGCAGCACCATTTAATTAAGAGTGAGTATTGTTCTTTAAGCTTACTCATTGTTCATCTGAAGCAGAGTGCACAGTGAGAGCCGTGGAAATGAGTTGGTTCAGTAAATTAGACCTGGCTGCTGCTTTTTTTTTGTTTGGTAGCATTGGATCTTAACTCAGAAAAAGGAATCACCACAGGAGAGATGAGGGCATTGCAGGAAGAATACAGCCATGGTGGTGTGCTGGAGTAATCAGAGAATCTCCTGAGCTGGAAGGGACCCATAAGGATCATCAAGTCCAACCCCTGGCTCCACACAGGGCCAGCCAAGTCAGAGCATGGAACTGAGGGCATCATCCAGATGCTTCTTGAACTCAGTCAAGCTCAGTTCTGTGTCCACTTCCCTGACGAAATGTCATCCCATGATGGGTGAGGAGCAGAGCGAGCCTGCAGTGGTGTTACTGCAGGTGCCAGCCCTGCCACCAGCACTCAGCAGCTCCCTGGCTGCTGGAGCCAGACCTGTCCTTGTGCATCTCATAAACTCCTGTGGATTTTCCTTTTCTGTGGATTTGGCTGTTCCCCTTTGCCTGGGGTAATGGATTTTGGTAAGGTGATTAAATTGTATCAGTGACACAAGCGTTTCAGTGCATAAAACAGGCTCAACTTTTGCTGTCCCAGCAAAGTCTCTTATCGTGTCTTGTCAAGGAGCAGAGGGGACAGATACCTGGTGGGGCACAGCATGAGGGATGCAAGAACTCACTCACTGGGTGGTCTTCTGGATTTGTTTGAGTTTACATCCAGCATGTAAATGCTGGATTTACATTTGTATGTAATGCTGTGTTTGGCCCACCCTGTCTCCAGGTGGTAACAACACCATTGCAGAAACTGTGGCTTCATTAGCTTGATTAGATTCAGTGTGGACATGGATATGGTGATTGTACATATTTGTACATGTACATATTTGGATTTATAGCAAAACAAGGGGCTGTTACACCCAGCATGAGTGATGGGGGCTCAAGCTCCATGATGCTTCTACACCCGATCGAGTTAGTTTGAGAAATGTGTACAGTTAACAATACCCTGTAGTGGCAGTTGTCTAACAGTGCCACAAGCCACCAATCCTCTGCCAAATGACAGGCAGGCAGGTGGCTTGGTGATGCTCTGAGCCTTGTCTGGAAGCCTCAGCTCAGCACCTGACAGAGTGAGACATGGGGTGAAGGTCCCTGGGCAGCCACAGCCTCTGCGAGGAGGTGGGAATACAGGGTGTGCTGTGGAGAGCTCTGACCCACCTGTAGGCCTAACATAGACTTTTGCTCTGATTTTGCTGGAACTGCCTGAAGATTTTAATGAATTTTGCAGCACTGCAGTTTGAGGATCCTGGCACAGAAAATCCATCCATGTAATTAAATGGCACCAGTGGACCAGGCACAGTGCTGATAGGCAGCCGAGGCCAAGGACCATGGTCACAGCATTGTTTCCTCTGGCTGAGGCCAAACCTCTGGCCCCTCTGAGTGTGCATCCCTGCATGGTTGAGAGTTGGGTAGGGAGGAGCCAGCTGCTCAGTCAGGGCATAGTGGAGGCATTCATTAATTTTTCTAAGGCATTTTAAGCTCTGGTGAAGTCCTACTGAAGCCAAACACTCGTGTAAATGGCATTGGAACTGTGTTCCACAAGGCTGCTGGTAGCAGGTTCTGGGACACAAGGATGAGTTTTGCTATCTAGGTCTGCCAGCAAGGCTCTTCTTTACCCATCTCCATCTTTCAGAGGTACCTAAAAATTAGAGAACTTCTTGTAACGCTCCAGATGTTGCTCTTTGGAGAAAGGAAGAAAAAAGTGAGTCAGAATAATTTACTAAGGAACTTCAAATGCAAATGAGGGAAGCTTTCCCAAGATCAGGCAAAATAAAACATTAAAATTCACACCCACCACTTCTGTCACACTTTCTTAGGCTCTGACAACGAGGAGGCCAACATTTGGCAATTCCTCATTTGGAGCTGTCAGTCTGTAACCTTCAGTTTAGATAAAACGCCAAAGAAATCAAAGTCCCCTTCTCCGTGTCTTCTCCTGCCCACTTGGTTCCCTAAGGAAAGCCCAGCTGCCTCCTGCCCTTTTGTCCTTCCCAAATCTTAGGACTGATGCAGCCAGCGAGACTCCCATGTGCTGCATTGAGACCCTCACACCACGACGACAAAGAAGTCCAACATAGTGAGTGCCAGACTGCAGCAGTGCAGACTCAGAGCTGAGATGCCCATCTGCAGGGTCGGGGCTTGGCACATCTTCCTCCTGCCCATGGGCTTCAGCTTCTCCCTTGCCTCAGGTTGTCTTTCTGCAGACTTGTTCTCAAAAGCTCGTTGTGCCCTTGTAGCCTGTAACAGGATCAGTGAACGCTGCGGGAGAGATGCTGAACTTGGCATGAAGCTACAAACCGTGTTCAGGGGGGTTTCTTGCTGGAAGCTCTTTCTGTTTTCATGAAAATCAGCTGCTTTACATGATATATAGGGAGTAGCAAGAGCACATGATGAGTCTTTGGGTGCCCACGCAAGCCACACTCAGCAGATCAGGGAGCAAAACCCCTTTGCTGGATCCAACTCCATGTCTACCTGTGTGTTAGTGTACTAACAGTACAGTTAGAGTACTGTACCTACTGTAACTACTAACAGTTAGTACAGCAAAGCTTTGATTGGATGGGTGATGCACCATGCAGAGGGGAAAATCAAAAAAGGAAAGGAAAAATTGTGGCTTGAAGACGAGAAGTGATTAAGTAGCAATGGGTAGATTGTCAGAAGCAATTAGGCAGAGGATTAACGATGCAAGCACACAGGGACATGGGGTGGGATGCGGGGCATGGAGCAGGCAGGGGAAGGCACCGCGTTGGTAAAACCAAATGAGGTAACGGGGGAAATCCTCCTCTTGCAGTTAGTCACTTTTAATTGCTAAGATGTTTCCAGAATTACATGTTCTATTGCCAATAACCTCCCCAGAAGTTTTCAAAATGCTATTTTAAAGTGCATTCTCCACCCCCAACCTCCCAGCATGGCTTTTGGAGAAGACCTTGAAACGGAGTGTAGCATATGCTTCCCTCGTTACGCTGCGGACGGGGTGTATTTCTGGCACCATTCAATGTCAAAACACTCCCAGTATTTTTAGTAAAATTGCTCAGTAGGCACGAGCTTCTTGCAAACCAAGGAACAACAGAGCTCCCTTGCAAATATTCTTGGGATTCCTTGAAAGGGTACCAGGCTCTTGCTTTCCTCTCGCCGCGATGGCGCAATCCCACTTTAATTACAGAAATACCCAGGGTGGGAGACGGGATTGCTTCCCCCAGGCCTGTGGGCTTGCTGGGTTTATATACATTTTCCTTTGTGCCCCATTTGTGAAGCACCCAGCACCTTAGGGGAGTTGCTTTTGGGGGGATTCTTTTGGTTTTCTGCAACCAGTCGGGTCCTAAACGCAAAGATTTTCCATGACTTGGGAGGAAGAGGTCTGGAGGCCTTTGCAATGACTCTGAACTGGAATGCAAATATTTTTCAGTTCAGCCTCTGTCTCCAGCTGGAGGGAGAGAGAATAAACAAACAAGCAAACAAAAAAAAAAGCAAGGAGAAGGGCAGATAAGAGCTGCTGAGAGGGAGAGACCAAAGTCATTCCCTTCTGATGCCGGTGCTGATACAGCATCTGAAGTGGGACAGCTCGGTGGGATCAGCCTCAGCGAGCTGTAGCCACTTCATGTCCCGATGGCTTCACAGGCAGTTTTCTCCCTGAGGTTCAGCCAGATCCACTCTGTTGGCACAGGGAGGGTTTGGGGTTTAAATGAACAGTGTAAGCTGGGTTTTTTGAACCAGTATTGTGGTGCCCAAGGAAGTCTGAGCATGTACCTGTGTTTTCTGGAGCTTGGAAAGGGGGAGGACAGGGTTTTTGTTGCTGATGTGGCTCAGGCACAGCAGAGACCTGATCCATGCCAAGTGTCTCATGGTGACTTAGTCCAAGTTTGCTCTTGCTGTTTTGAGCTATTTCCTCAAATCAGAGGAAAACAATAAAAATACATTCTTCCCTGACCACCCCCGTGCCCCAAAACAACCACATCTCTTTTGGCACATACTTTCTGCAGCTTCAAAATATTCTTCTCCACCATGGCCTTCATCTCAAATGTAATGTGCTGGGTTTGGTTGGTGGGGAAAAAAACATTGGAATTTTTCCTTATTTTTTACCCTTCAAGGGACTGTTTAGTCACGATTCAAAGTGGACTTGTGTGTCTGCATTTTGTGAAAGATGCAACTTTGTCATTGCAAAACAACTCTATTGAGTATGTGAAAAACAGAATAAATCATGAGATAGATAAAGGAAGGGGTGGGATGCTTTTATGTAGTTACTTAGATGTTGTCCTTAAGTATTAACATTTTATGCCACTCACATTCTCTTTCAAATCTGTAAGACAAGCAAGTTGCATTGAATGGAATGAGAAGAGATAATGCAGTGGAACATAGTTAATTATTAATATTAATATTTCAAAAGAATTTATGGTGGCTGTGGAGGGCTCTGTGCCATGTGTTTATCTCGGCAGCATTTTTTCTTCGTGCCTGTAAACTACAGGGTGCAAGCCTCAGGTTTTGCTGTGCATGGCTGTGTGTTTAGTCTTGAGCTGAATGCATGCTGGCAGATTGAACTTGAGGCTTTTCATGAGAGCAAGGGAGAACTTGAGCTGGTCACTGAGGTTTCAGGCACGTGTAGACAGGGCAGTGGATCCTGGGCAGAAAGCTCCCAAGCCAAGATTTGTCTTCCATGGTGCAGCCGCATCTTCTTAGCAGACCTTCACCTGGGTTTCTGGGTTGAGGACTTTGGTGATAGAAACCAGCACCGTCCTGGTGAGGATAACGTGGCAATGTGATCTTCAGGGCCAGGACTCTTGTGACATCCAGGATTAGAGCAATTTGCCCTTCTTCTGTCCTCTTCTCTATGCAGTCTTCAGGGTTTCAAGAAGTGTAGTCAGATATTTAGGTTTAATTGACAGTGGACATCTCCTAAGAACCCCTGAATGAGCCATCACTGTGTCCTTATAGAAGACAGGAGAGCGAGATATATCGTTACAGCTCAGCTCCCAGAGCCTTCAGTAAATTGATCTCTGGCTGCTGTAGCGAGGCACGGGCGATGGCAGCGGGAGACGCGTGCACATGCCCTTGGTGTCACTACTAAATGCAATTTCATCAAATCCTAATTTCATTCATATTCTGACACTTTGATTGAGCTGTATGCCAGTGCTGTCCAGGGCTGCCGCTGTAACGTGGGTTAATACAAATTTGGAGTCAGTGTGTTTGCTGCTCTGCAGGATTGATGGGCTGTGCCATGAGCGGAGGTGAAATGGATGCTCCTCCATCGGCCTTCCCCAGGCATCCATTTCCAACCTCCTGCTGTGTGTTGGTTCAGAAAGCTGGGAAGTCTGATTCATGCTTACATCAGCTTGCTGGCATCGTGTGGGGGCAAGCACGAGGCTGTCAGGCAGCGGGGTTGGGTTGTGTGCTGGGATGGAAGACCCAAATGTGAACGTTCATCAAAGCCATCCATCCATGAGTCGGGCTGGTCCCACTCTGCAAACCTTTGTTCTTCACTCTGAAGTTCATGACTTAAGACAGATTATGCAAACACAGATAATTAAGTGTAGGTAGAATTTCTGGGTCTGAGTTTTTGTTTGAATTTTGTTTGAATATTGGAATCCATGATGCCTTCAGGCATCCCCAGCTCTCAAATTTTGCATCACCTTATAGCAAAGTGCCTGCAGTGCAAATTGGACATAATGAGCAAAAGTGGCTTCTTTGTCCAGGTAGATCAGGACAGTCCATCACAGCCCATCTGGTCATCCTGGCCAGGAACACAGGGACGTTTCCAGCATGTGCTGAAAGACTGGAGACTCCCAGTTGAGGAGCTTTAGCAAAATTCCTAGCTGATGGAAAAGTTCAGGCAGGAAAATTTCATTCACTGCATGCTCCCCTTTTGGGCCATACAACAATCAGCTCAGTTTGCTGGTGCTTGATACTTTCCTACCCAATTATCAGAGTGCTAATTGTTGAAAGTGGTGCTGCAGCTGAAGTTAAAAGCTATCTGATGGTGGGTATTACCAGAAATGTTTCCTATGCAGACCAGTGCCACATTAAAGCTCACATGCTCTTTGCTGTGGTGGTGTTTGCTGGAGCAGCCATCTCAGGGAGAGGTTTCCAAGGGAATAACACTTGGCTTTTAGTTCCCAGATGAAGCAGAGCAAGTTTTGTGTCACAGCACTTGATAGACCGTTTCGTAAGTCCCAAAGGGACCATATGGTGCTTCAGTGCCATTCAGGTCCTTTGCTGGGTGTCGTGGTTCTGCCCCAGCCTGATGCTGGGTAATGATTTCACCATTAACATCTGGCTTTTTTACGACCCTTCCTTCTCTGTGAGTCCCAGTCACGGTGCTGGGCAGCCTCCTGCTGAGGCCAGTGTCCCCATTCGGGTGTGGGGGGGGTGCTGCCTTACTTATTTCTAAGCAGCAAATGGCAGCACTGCCCAGGAGCTGCTCCTCTCCGCTGCAAAAGCTGTTTGCATAATTTCAATGCTTTTCCCTTCCCTGGATTGATTTCCCCAGCAGAAACCCTTTCTGCAAAGGGAAGCAAATGGCACCAGAACTGGCTGGGGGTCTCCAGGAGTGGTGGGGCTGCCTTCTCCATCAGCAGGGCTCAGTGATCCGGGCCAAATTGAAGGTGCCGCTTCATTCATTTTCATTTGGGGAACGAAAGGTATCATCAAAACGCAATTTGGCATCCAAGTTTAGACACAGTCCACTCCTCCCTGCAAAGCAGAATTCCCTCTTCAGAGAAATGATGGAGAGAAAGTAGTTTGCAACATGAAAGTAGCACTGATGAGCCACCTGCCCTGCGTTTCCCTTTGCTTTGCTGAACCCTCTCTGTCTCTAGGTGAAAATTACTTGGAGCCAATTGCTACAGTTTGCAGGTATTTCTCACTTCCATTTTGCATGGAAGGCAACAGTCAGCATTTCTTACAAATCGTTTGTTTGTTTCCAGAGGACCTTGCAGTGAAGATTCATAAAAACTAGGGTTACAAAATAGCTAGAAATTTGGCTTTCTCATCTGTTACCCCAGCCAAAGGAGGATGCTGCAATTCTCCAGATAATTTAATTGGAAATGACCCAAGTGTGGGGGCTTTCCTGGGTGACCCTGGCACGAAGGCAATGTTCGTGTTCTCCCTCACCCTCCCTTTGCTCTGGCACTGTCTTCTCCTCAGAGGAGCTACAAAAATTGGTGTTATTCTCTTGAAACACTCAGTGAAGAGTTACAGAGGCAGCATGGAGATCGGAGGGCCCTTGGAGACAAATGTCAGGAGTGTTTTCTTAGGAGCTTTTAATTGTTATGATCTTACAGTTCTCTGCAATTTAAAAGGTCAGACTTTGCTCCCAAGCAGTGGTTGGGATAAACAGAAACCAGCCCAGCACAGGATGTTGGTGGACACGGGGTTTGTCCCTTTCTGTACAAATGGACTTTGTGGACAAATTTCCAGAGAGCTGAAAAGAGCCACAAATCACTAGGATGAAACGTAGGATGAAACATTTTGGATTAGAAGGAAAATTCACACTGAAGCATCTCACACGTTTCCAAATCACCTACTGATGTAAATCTTTTAGAGTTCATCTTCCTTTTTTTGCAACCAAGATTTTTTTTTTGACCAAAACATTCATCTTCTGTGGAAACTTAAGTTTGCCAAATAAGAAGCCAGGAAAAGGAGAAAAGTTCAAGTGGGGAAGTGTCATTGGACTCTGTTGCCCATTCTCGCTGCGTTTGCAGATTGCTCTCAGCAAACAGGAACTGAGGGACTCCCTGGTCATTAATTTCAAGAATTCAAACCCAATTATGAAATAAAAATCTGGAGGTAGGACTGGGTTCACCATGCACACATACCCCACGGCATGGGCAGCGTCTGCGGGCAGAGATGCAGCTGCGGCGTTTCGGATGTCCCTGGGAGATGGCACAGCAGATCTTTAAAGTTAAATGAAGTGATTTCTTTCCTCAGGCTTTCTAAAAATAATAACTAATAAAATGATCCAGTAGAATGATTTATTGTCATCAGTAAAGCAAGGAGAGGATGAATGGAGGAGCTGTGTATGGTGACTGTGTGGGTGGCTCCCAAGAGCAAGACTGGTGGCACTTTGCTCGGGAGTGAGCAGAGCCCGTGTTTGTATCCCAATGGTTTTAGTCATATCTCAGATTCATATTTGGGGATGAGGCAAGGTCTGTTGCTCCTGCAGGTTTCATTCATGGGCCAGGGATGTGAAGATAAAATGCTTGATAAGACCAGGACTGTCTGTAACCAGTATGTGCACTGGGAAGTGCCTTTGCCCGTGTTTTGGCTTTAGGGTGACACGGGAACCTGGTCTTCCCTGCTACACCCAGGAGGCTCAGCCCCAGCCCTGGAAGAGTTGCAGATCCATCGGGATGCAGGGATCCCCGAAACATGACCGTCGCTGCCCAAGCTGCAGGGCTGAGATGTGCCAGGATCCTAATGCAGAAAAAAAAAACCACCCAGAAACTTTGGGGTTTCACCTGGTAAAAACCTCCCTGGAAGCCAGTTTCTTGTACAAGCAGTGGCACGAGCTCTCCTTTCCCAGAGCAGGTTTCCCCTCACTGTTCACTTTTCAATGTCTGTGGGGTTTCCCTGTTCCTCCATGAGCTGGGGTCCCTCGGGTTTGAGCACCCCCAAAGAAGAGCAGGTCCCCTTGCTCCCTGCTGCCCGTGGGGTGCAGCCTTGCCTAAGTGTTTGCAGACCAAGGGTGTTGAACAGGCTTGAAATAGTTCCTCAGGGCTGCACATAGTTATGCTCAGCACCATTACAAGCTCTGATACATGTTTTTATTGCAGTTTATTAAAGCATCAGTGCTTGAGTTTATTTTCGATGTATTTTATTGCATGATGATTTACAATAAGCTGTTAAAGAATGCTCAGTCATTGCTCCTAATAATCATTTAATGCATATTTATAAAGCATTTCTAAATGCTACCTTCATTCAGAATATTTTATTGGCAGCAACACGAGGCTGGAGTCTTCTGAGCTGTGCGAGACTGACGCAAGGTCTGATAAAGAGAACTAATTTTTGCTCATCTCACAGTGCAGTACAGTCAACCTCCAGGTAACCCTCAGCTCCCTCAGAGATGCACTTGTTCGTGGGGGGTGGGGAAAAAGAAGAAAGAAGCCATGTCTAAGCCTTGGAGGAGTCAGGCAGCTTCAGCTGCTGTTTCACATTGAAACCTGGAGCAGCTGATTTATGGAGGGGGAGAAAACGCGTTGTCTGGACTCCTGAGGGAGTTAAAATAACTTGGGTTCAGTTTGCTTGTTTAAGTGTTTTTCTCAACTGCTGAGTGTGCAGGTGTTACCGATGGCTACAGGATCACCAAGTACAGCACGAACATCTATCTGACTGAAAACTGAATTTCTAATTGCAGAGAGAGTCCCTGGGGCTTTACAGCAGGAGAAACCCTTGGAGAAGGCTGTTGCAATACAGACAGGCTGCTTTGCTACCCGAATGTCAGAGCCAGGGATCACACTTTGAAACCCTGATGTAACCCAAAATTACATTATCTCATTGTAGTGGCACTTAGTCCCGGTGGTGATTGCTGTTTGTCGTGATGGGGTTTTGTCATAGGCTTGGACAAATCCAGGGGGAAGAGATGGGCTAAATGACTTCGGTGGTTGGGTCCCACATGGGTAGATTTCGGTGAGGACAAGAAGTAAGGTCAGAACTTATGAGGGTAAATTGCTGAAGTTTAAGCAATGATGGTATCTGGGCTTTACTTACTTCTTGTTATCAATCGAGCTCAAAGCACTTTGAAAAAAAATGTTGTTTACTTCCTCCTGGTTGTAGAGATGGGGAAACCGAGGCACAAAGTAGCTAAGTTTTTCCAAACACCACTCTGAAGCAGAGCCCTGCTGGCTGCATCCTGTTCTGGTCCTGTGCTGGTCTTGTGTCCACTGACTGAATCTCCATACAGAGAAAAGCAGCAGTGCTGGGCAGAGGAAAATGCAATCCAGACAGGGATACATGGGTAGATGCTGGCAAAGGTTGGGAGAAATCTGGTTTCTCCATAAAATGAATGAAAAGAGAAGTTCACAGGGGAAAAATCAGGGTTTGATACTTGGCTCACCTTGAACGGAGATCCTGTGTTTTCCTCTCTGAATCTGGGCACAGTGCTGTGTCAGGGTGCTTGGTCCTCTTGTGCTGGGCAGGTGGTTCTGTTAGCTTTGGTGACTTCAGTGTGTGATCCGAATGTGCGCAGCCCATCTGTGAGTGTAGGAGACTTCCTTTGCTGTAGGTATCCTTCTCTCCTGATGTCCTGATAAGGAATAATGAAACCTTTAATTAGATACTGGGAAAGATTTGTCCGTGGAGCTCTTACCTCCCTCTGCAGAAAGGGTTTGTCCTTTGTGTGGGTGTTCACTGCAGGGAGAGAGTGGATTGCCATCAGTCCAGGTGTTTCATCCCAGGCTTGACCAGCATCCCAGGGCTGCTGTGGGACTCAGCATCCCCCACAGCCCCTGTCCCCTGATGCCAGCTCAGACCTGGAGCGTGGGAGGCTGCATTTGACATGTTGTCCCACCTTCATCACCCCACACTGAAACCCATAGGGGCTAAGCAGCCAAGCTTCTTGCCTTTATCAGCAAAGAGCCAAGGGGTCCTTTCCTGGAGCTCCCTGCTCCAGGAAAGGACCCCTTTCCAGCCATTTGCTCCTTCCCACAGCCCACCAACACCTCCGCTAGCGAGAGCAACGGTGCCTTCACACATACGGGAGGAGGCTTGTATGCAAATACCACCATCACTTGTGTAGTGAGGAGTCATTAACATTTAGGAAGCTGTGATTATGTAAGAAAACAAGAAAATAAATCAGCAGATACTTTGTCTTCTGTTTAAATGTCCATCGTGGGATCCGGCAGAATGGTTTTGCTTAAAAGGAGCATCAAGTGCTGCTTTGAGCAGGGGCTGCTCTTGGGTGGTTAATCACAAAGGCAGTAATTGATTGTCATACCGCTTTCTTTCTCATTTTTATTCTCATTATTCATCACCCAGAGAGAAAAAAAAGCGAGACGACAGCCAGAGAGAATAAGAGCAAGTGCTGCTGTAGGACTCCCTGGGAGCTGGCGTGGGTGTCACCTCCTCGGCGTGGCTTAGTGCCACCAAGGGGGACGCAGCCACCAGAGAGACACATATCAGCAGAGCACAGTGTCCGTGTGCCTCCACACCATGGGCATTAGAGGCCTTCCCCATTCATTCACTGGTTAAATATTTTCCAACAGTTTGTTGGCCACCAAAGCACAATTCCCAAATTTAAGTCTGTTGTGTTAATGAGTTCTAGTTCACAAGTAAATGGGGCTTTTGTCTTCTTGGGTAATTTTTTTTTAAGTTCAATATATTTCTCCACATGATTTAGAGCTAGAGTATCTTCTGAAAGTCCTGACTTGCCCTTTCCTTGCTGGGTTGTACATCTCTGCACCCCACTTCTGCTCCAGACCCCACCACCTGCACCATGGCCCAGACTTTTCCCTTCCTCTGCCTTTGCAAGCCCTGTCTCTCCCCGCTTATTCCCCCAAAACTTCTCTCTTTTCCCTGCAGACCCCAATGACCTTGTCTGTGTTCTGACTGACCTCCCACAGGGACCAGCCCTGGCACGGTGCCCTGCGGTACCAGGGGACTGGCAGGGACAGAGACACTTTCTCAGGGATAATTTGAGGCAAGAAAGGCACAATTAGATGCACATTTCAGCCCGTCATGACACTCGACTAATTGAGAGGGGAATTGAGGGTTATTTTTACTCAATGCAGAATCTGGAGATGGCAAAATATTTTTCTTTCTGGAAAAGTTGTTTGGCTGTTCAGCATGGATGAGCAAATTTCTCTGTCACCGCAGCCCCGCAACAGCCGCAGCAAAGCACTGATAATCCAACACAGCCAGGAAGGGAACAATACTAAGAATTACAGCTTTCAGCACCAAACCATGCTGCCCTAGGGACAGGGATCATTTCCATCAGTTGGGAAACATCAGGTCACAACAAGGACTGAGAGCTACAGCAAGTCTGTTGTGCTGAGTCTGCTGCTACAGAGAGTGCGACATCTTGGGTGGAAAAAAGTGGATTATGGGATCTAACTCATGGATAGAAGAAGTGCTAAGTTCCTTTGTGAGGCCAAGGTGTTTCTGCTGCTTACAGACAGATACGATCAATTTTAAGAAAGAATTCTGTTTTGTTGTTGGCTTGTTTGGTTTTGGGTTTGTTTTTTTTTTTTCTCTAGGAATGGCATTATTATTGTATGGGTTGGGTTTTGCTTGAAAACAGACCGAGAATTTCTGATGGCTTCATGGTGAAATGGGTTTAGCAAGAGCATCCATTCATTGGCACTGATGTCTTGTGTGTGGTAGGAAGAACTGGACACAACCAGGCTGTGGATTGAAGCCAATGAGATGTCCCAAACTGGTATTTAAAATAAGAAACATGGAAACCTCCAGTCCTGATGTTAACGGCTGTCACCATTCTCACCTTGTTCAGTGCATGGAAGAGGGCAAAGAAGTGTTCTAGATGTGTTTCAATAGCTGCTGTTGAACTCAAGGAAACATTGTAGAAGCTCAGTGAAGTAAGTTTGCCAAATGATTTTGTGAATCTGTGCCACTCTCAAGACTTTACAGATGCAGATAACTGCATGGCTGGGGAACTCTGCCATCAACAGACATAGCAGATCCTTCCTGGGGCACATGGTGGGAGGAAGGAAGATACAGAACTGCATTATCCATGGGCAGGGTGAGGGGTGCAGTGCACTGTGCCTGTCTCATTCACCACCCATGAGAACTGCCACAGACCAGCGGGACAGCGGGGACATTGCCTTGTGGCATCACACCCATCTGCAGAGCATTCTCTTGCATACCACAGAGTGAGCCTGGGATATTCTATCCAGAGACTCTCCTTGAGAACAGGTAGAGAAAGCAACCACATCAAAACCACAGTGTGACATCTGTTAGGGCTGCAATTAACTATGCTAAATGATACCACAAGGTCTTAAGGGTTTTCATCAGGTTAAGAGAACTGCAGCTTGGGCTCTTAACCAGATTGGACGTGTGCTGGCGGCTGGACCTTCCAGAAAACCCCCAGAGGAGGAGTCACATAAGGAAGAATTAGGAAGAGCCTGAAGTGATGGTGTCCATACCTTCAGATATCCTCTTTTTCAGAAGTGAGGTCAGTGAGAGCTTTCAGCAGCTCAGAAAGCAGCGTAGCTGATGGCCTGGAGGTCAGACATTGCATTAGCTCCTAAAGAGAAAAACCAGACATCGTGTCTCTCTGCCGGCACCATCTAAACCTTTGACCTGTTCGGTCACACCAAATGTTAAAAAGGCCCAGAATTAACCTAGACAAACGGGTTTAGGTATTTCCCTGGATTTATTGTGCATGTTTAATGACTTGAACATTGAGTACATTGGGATTAAATCCATGAGACAAGTTCTCCCAGAGGAGCAGCACAAAGTCTTTTCAAAAGGATTGCCCGATGCTGCTTCATGTGAGCGTCTTTTCTGATTGTCCCCAGCCTGTCTGTGCTTGCAAATGAATTGCTACCTGTCTGATGATTGGTTTTATATCCACATCACAATGGACATTTCTCTCATGCAAGAAAAGGAGCTTGGCATATACATCCCAGAACACCCCCAGAAGAGTTCAGCCCGAGATAGGAACTGCTGCACTGGGCTTATATTTATTGCCCCCCAGTTTATGTGCTAAGCCTGGAATCCTTTCTGCTGCTGTGTGCTCCCTGTGATTCCTTTAGCTTTTATTTGAACATCATGTTTTATCTTTGTTGGGTTACTGAATGGGAGAAACACCAGATGTGGCTTGTTCTTTGCTCAGCCCTGCCATCCTGCCTGCACAAGATGCCAACTTCTCGTTGCCACAGAATTGTCCAATTAAAGCTAAAGCCCTGGGTTCATTCGTGGCTGGAAAATAAACCCAAGGTAGTACTTTTTAGAAGAAAATTGAAACGAAGAAAACTGCACTGGCAGAACTTGAGAAATTCAGGTTAATCATCTGTGTGACACCAATTACCATCATTATATGCTTCCTTGGTCCTGGCTTGCCTCTAAAATACGTGTAAATAATAGCACTGGTGATCTCCTGGGAGTTCCCCTCCTGCCCCATCACTCATTGCTGACCCCATCCTCTCCTATTGCATCCTCCCGTTCTGATGCATCAGGTTCACCCTCCATTTGCTGCCCTGCCTGCTCTTTAAGCCTGGGTTAAATCCACAGGAGAAGGAACATCTAAGTGCTTTTCTGGATTAAAGCCAGAGCTGGTCGAGTTTACAGATGTGCCTGACCAAGTGCTAAACCCTAAATGATCACAGTTGCAGCTTAATGCTAAAATGTCCATCAGTGCTCTGAGCAAAAAGCCTTTTCTCTGTAGCACCCTCAGGAGGCAAACACAGAAAGGAGCCAGTTCAGGTGATTTCTATCAAAAGTTAAAGCCCTGCTCACAGAGCCTTCACCTCTCTCTGGCTGGTAGCTCTCTGAATTTTGAGAATTCAAACACTCACTGAATTTTGTAACCATTTAGCCCAAGTGAAAAGCAGCTGAAAAACTACCCCCACAAGGGCGTTTCAGCATCCAGGTCAGTATTTGTTCTCCTTCAGCTCACTGCTTCAGTCCTGCTTGGGTCAGGAAGAGTGTCTCCACAGCCAGCAGCGGGCTGGGGGTCAGATCCCAAACTCCCCCAGAGAGCTGCCCAGGGAGGCCGTGCCAGGGACCCCAACTCCCACACAGTGCATGTACCCGCTGCTTTGAACATGATTCTGACGTCCAGGAGCCTCTTCCAGCTCTGCTTCCCCAATCATTTCTTCTTCTCCACTGGCAAAACACTTGCTAAGAGCCCAGCTCAGACACGTGTGCTCCCAGAAAAACGTGTTTTGGATTTCCTGCATGGTGGGGATGGACACAGTAAGTTGGAGCATCCCTGGTGCTGAGCCCAGCCCGGTGCTGGTCTGCCCACCACCTGTGCTGTGGGTCCTGTTTGTGTTTGTGCATGCTGAAAATGATTGGAGAGAGGTTGAGTTTTATGTGCTTTCCCCAAAGCCTTGCTAACTTCTGTGTGCATCCCAGGGTGGTGATCGCTTTTCCTGGTGATTTGCTGACATGCCCTTGTGAAAGCTGTAAGTGTTGCTGAGGAGGGGCCTTATTAATACTGAAGTGTGTTTATTAGACAGGGAAAACAGATGAGTAATTACCTCTCAAGGAAAAAACATAGTTTGCTGCAATCTTTCCAAGTAGCTTTAACTGATCTTTTTTTCTTCTATTAGCAAGAAATTCCTAAATAAATATCTTCTTGGAGACCTGATGCATCAGGAGAGAGCTGATGGGATGCAGTTCTGATTCTGTTGACCCAATCTCTGCTGTTCCTTGTAGGCACATTCCTCCACAGAGGCTCTCATGGGTTAGCACTGGGGACACAACCACTGTCCAACTCAGGTCAGACCTACATCTGCTGAGCCATTGGTTATAGCTGCATCCTCTGGCCCTGTAAGTCATCTTCATGCCTGTGAAATCCAGCATGGAGAGTGGCATCGAGCCCTTCCTCGTTGCAGCATGGCTACCACGGTACCTGAACGTGCCCATGTGCACCCCTCAGAAACCTCCCTGTCTTTGCCAATGTCACCAGTTTACTCCAGGTAACTAGAGAGGGAGGGAACGAATTTCAGCTGTTTACCTCTTTAAAATCCTCGTTTCTGTTTAGATATAATTATCTCGCCACTTCTAAGAAAGGCACCATTGATTACAGAGCTGAATTAGCATTTTGTTGGTTGGCTCTGACAACTGCCTGCACTGATACAAGAGCTCTTCACAAACATTAACTCATTTAAAGTGTAAATTGCAACTCCTTTTTCATTATCCAGCGTGGGACCCGGCCAGGCAAAGCTTTGCTTGGGGCTTCTCCAAGCATCTCCCATGCCTGCATTAGCACCAGAGAGCTGGAGCTGCCAGCAGGTGAAATGGAGGGAGTGAGGCTTCCCCATATTGGGAGAAATTTTGGGTGCTCCCACCCCTAACAGAGATGCTGTAGGGTGAGGATTGCAAGGAAGGGTTAGAAATGGGCATGCAGTAGCTCTGACAGCACCTCCAGACAGAATTGGGCTGGTAAAGATGCCGACATTCAGGGGTCTCGCTGGCTGTGCGGGTGATATTGCTCTGGCAGAGCTGCTCTGCTGCAGGTAACCCTGGGCAGGGTGGGATTGGTGCCCCCAGCATCAGTGGGATCCAGCTTTGCCAAAAGGGCTGGAGGAGCACCCTTGACTGGCTCAGGAGCCGGCTGCAGGACAGGGAGCCAGGCCCCTTCACCCTGCTCACTCTGCACTCGCCCCAGCTCTGCACCCCAGTTGTTTGCCAAGAGTTACAAAGTACAGCTGATAATCTTTCCCTCCTTTACAATCTTATTAAAGCCCAAGGACATAAAAATTCATACAGCAGCTGAGTGATATTATTGATCTCCATTTTTATGAAAAACAAGCCCAGTTTTAATAAACCCCAGCCCCTCCTAGCTAGCCCCCAGTGCCAGCATCAACCCAAGGTAAGCAAGTAAGAGAACCTGGGCTGGCCGAGGTCAGCGCTGGCAGCAGTGCACGCAACAAGCGCTGCTGGTCCAGACCTGGGTCAGAGCTGGGCTGATGTGCTTCTACCTCTGATGCTGCACTGGGATCCACTGCACTGTCAAGGCACCATCCTGCAGCTCTTCATTTGCTTGTGAAGCCAGTTAGTCTTTTCCAGCAGGTTTAATCCCAAATAGCCCATCATCCGTGCGTCGTTGCAGCGATCGGTGCCCTGGTTGGCAATGGTGGAGAAGGAACAGAGTGCTGCTCAAGTGCCCTGAAGATCCATCCCCTCTTTCCCCTTCCTTCTTCATTTACAGAGGATTTGGGGAAAGCTGTGAGCAGGCTCCAGCAGCACAGAGCAGAGCCCAAGTGTGTGAGCTGAGTCGCTGTGTTCAGACAAAGCCCCGCAGTAAATACACTTCATGAGAGCTCCTGCCTGTTGTCTTGCCTGCTGTGACAGGTTTTCCTGGTGCTGTGGCAGGTTTTCCTGGTGCTGTGGCAGGATTTCCCGTTGCTGTGACAGGTTTTCCCGCTGCTGTGGCAGGTTTTCCCATTCCCCTTGCAGGAATTGGCACAGGGTGTGTGGGGGGGTATGGTGGTTAGTGCATCAGGAAGGACTTTGTGGTGGAAAGCAGCATTGCACGTGTTCAGCACAGGATATCTCAGGCAAATTAAGAAAATACAAAATTAATCTGAAGTGTTCCCATTTGGAGCAGCTGGAAAGCAAATTGTTGCGGTGTCGGATCCTCTCAAAGCAAAGGATCCATCCACCCCACCAGCAGCAGACGGGTTTAAGTGGCCTGTGTTCTTTCAGGGTTTTTTCCCTATTCTGTCCCTCAGCAGGCTGGGTGGCTCTGGAAGGAGCTGGATATTGCTTTGTCCTTTGCCCAGGCTTGAAACTTGTACCTTTTTACTGGGACAGTGCTGGGTGCTGATGGGCCATGGGGCTGCTTCGCTGCAAACAACCAACTTCCCAGGTGAAATGCAGTGGGGATTGGATTGGGGTTTGTTTTTCAGTACTAATCAGGGCTATTTGGAGCTTACACCCAAGTAGATATTCAGGTGTCTGCCCATTTCAAGAGCATCAGGGGCTCATGCACGGGCCAAGATTTGGGAATGGGTTTGCTGGTCTGTTCAAGGGCAGCCCCAGGATGTGGCTGTGTGGTTTCAATCCCCTCCCATTGCTGCACCCCAGCAATGGTGGAGCCACCTGTCCCCCTGTCCTGGCAGAGATCCCATGCCCCCACCATTGACAACATTTTCCTCTGGTCCCCTTCCTCTCTATCCCACATTCCCAGGAGCCACATCCTCAGTAATGCTGTTCCTAATCTCTTGGCCTGGGCTTTGTGGGATTGGAGCTGCTGCGTTGCCGCCCATCCATGCTGACTGTGCCATCCCATAATCTCTGGATTTCTTCCCCAGTCTGAGATGACAGGCTTGGCCTTGCAGCATCACACCAGCAGCACCAAGGAAACACCTACTCAGCCCCTCAGCTGGTCCCTCCTGCCAGCTGCAGCTATCAGTACCACTGCTAAGGATCAGGGGCTTAATGAAGCATGAGGCAGCTCCAACCTGGTCTGCTCAGGGTGGAGGAGGACAAAATACACCGATGTTTCTCATGATTGTAAACTGAAGTTTCTTTACTTGTCTCTGCATCTCTGGCACTGGGTTTGCAGGCAGCACCAGGGGATGGGGTCTCTGCACCCATCTGTTGCCTGGGAATGGGAGTGTCCTGCTGTTGCTTGGGGTTCTCCAGGCTCTGAGAGCTGTTGGGTCTGCAAAGACAAAGGTAGGAGAGCCTGGGGACAAGGGGGAAGGGAACAAAGATCTCCTGGAGCTGCCCTCCATGTGCCTTTTCTGCAGCTCCCACCCTCCGCTCCTTGTCAGGCTTCTTGAGTGTCAGAATAATGCTCTTTTGTTTGGGTTGCAAACACCACAGGGGGAATTTTTAAAAAGCTTTCTTCTATTGTTGTGTGAAAAAATAAATAGCAGCCCAATAACTTCTATTAATATCAAGCATGAGAAGTCTTTTGTTTAATTGGTTTGTTTACAAAACCTCTCATTTTGGATCTAAACTGCTTGACAGTGTCCCTTTGAATATGTGTTAAAATAGATCTCAGTTTCATTCCAGGCATTTTGGGGAGGATAGGAAGTAATTTCACTTGTCAGCCATGAGCAGGAGATGGATGGGGTCATTCCCTGATGGGTTGTCAGCCGGGGAGGGGGCGCAGAGCTGTGCTCAGGAGGAGCTGTGCTGCTGCTCGGCTTCACTCCTGTCCCTTGGCACTTGATGGTGCTTAGCAGGGAGCAGCTGTCTGGGGTGATAGGTTTTAAATGAAAAAAATAGTGTGGAGTAAGAGCCTTGTTGTGGACCCAGATTTATGCCCTCTCCACACTCCTTGTGTGCCATGCTGCCTGTGTCTGTCTGAAGGGCTCTCCAGCCCACACCAACACTGGGGACTGCAGTGCAGGGCTGAACAAAGCTGGGAAGGAAAGCCAGCCTGGGTGAGGCCAGCTGGACCATGCCAGTGGAGGGGACACACACCCACAGGGGGAAGTGTGAGCATCACCTTTTTTTCTCCCTGTTTTCAGCTGGGCTCTTGTGGAGCTGCTGTCTGGATGCAGACCTGCTCCCCCACCCAACACTGTGAGCCCACATGGTGCCATCACAGCTGTGGTGCTTCCTCCCCACCTGTAGCTCTGGATAGACTTGGCTCATGTGGCATCTGCTGTCACCCAAGCAGCTGTCCTAGCTGGCCATGCCAGCACACCTGGCTTGTGCAGGTAGGAAAAAGATTATTGAGATACTGCAGCAGTGCATCTCTCTTACTTCAGGATGCAGCCAGAGCTCCAGCTTGACTCAATTCCTTGGATTTCCCTCACCCCATCCTGCACCATTCCCCAGGGTCTGCTTCTCCTTCCCCCTCCCTTTGCCTCTGTCCCTGCTGACCCTGTTATTTCATTAGCCATGCAGGTGTTAATCAGCATTACAGTAATAAAAAGTATGCTGGGCAGTGCTGGTGGTGTTGGGGTGCAAAGGACTCGTGGTCCCTAAACAGGGCACACCCTGCTCCTCCCCTGGCACTGAGCAGCACAGATTGTCCTTAGCAAAAGCAATACCAGGATCTGGTCATCACCAAGGGGGGTTTAAGAAAAAAAACCAAGTCCCTGAAAAACAAATCCACAAAACTGAAAGTATTTTGCACCCAAAATAAGTAATAATTTGAGGCTGCAGAAACCTCTAGCTCTCCATCAGAGTTTGGCTAGGCAGTTGGGTGGTGGAGGTCTGGGTTAGAGACTGCATGTCTGCACCTTGTGTGGCCTGAAAATCTGCTGAGAATTGTCTCGTGTTCCCTCAGTTTGAAAGGGATGGCCAGCACTGTCTCTTTTTTTCTGTCAGCTGCATCTGGAGATCCACTGTTTGTTTATTTTGATAGTATTCCAGTTGGAGTCAGAAGCAAGAGATAGCAGAGGCAAGCAGGAAGAAAAATTAAGGCTGTTAGGGGCTTTTCCTGGGTTGCAAGAGCCTGGCTGTGCTGGTGTGGCTGGCTAGGACAGCTGCTAGGATCACAGCTGGCTGCTGATGGCTGCAGAAGTCACTTCCAGTGACCTTTACCCCTTCCCATTGCAGCATCCTCATCCCACAGCCACTGGGCATCCTCTTGCTGTGGCACTGTGGCCCCCACAGTGGGATTTCAGTGCCTGGTGGGCAGGAGCAAGTGTTGGGAGGGCTGGGTGCAAGAAGACTGGTTGAGGTTCCCAGGATGTGGCTTGTTGACCTTGGTGCTTGAGCATAATTTCTGTTTTTAGACTTTTCTAGCATGGTCCAGTTGCCTGTCATGGAGTGGTGAGTTCTGCTCTCACCAGGGTTCTGGTGCAACACCCACTCTTGATCGCTAGCAAAGGTTCTGCTGCTGTGTGGCTTTTATTATGCTGGGGATTGGCTTGTCTTTGGGGCAGATACAACATTTGCAGAGGTGTCTGGGAATCAGCTTCTACCCTAGAGATTCACCTGCATGGCCAGACTCGTTCTGCAAGGGAAAAAGGAGTGGAGATTCCCAGCCCAACCACCGTGGCTGCGTGAAACGTGTTTTCTGGCTCCCCAGTTTTTCCATCAGTCCGAGCGATTGTGCGGTCTGAGCCAGCACGACATGGCTGGCCATCCAGAGGGACCTGGACAGGCTGGAGAGGTGGCCCGTGCCAACCTCATGAGGTTCAACCAGGCCAAGTGCAAGGTCCTGCATCTGGGTCGGGGCAATCCCAGGCACAACTCCAGACTGGGTGGAGAGTGGCT